>CABFVX010002544.1:29644-57898 GCA_902151425.1 Timema shepardi | reverse complement strand
TTGTCTAACCTGGGATGCTTGTACCCAGGGCGACAAACACGATAGCCGTGACGCTGTCCCGGATGCCGAGGGTGCAACCGAAGTGGGAAGCTATGTCGCCGATGACGGCCGTCACCACGCCGATGGCGAAGATGGAGACAATGAAACAGACATACCCTCGAGCTAGCTCTGTGGCCCAGGAAATACGACAACACATTCTAAGGCTAGTTACAAAGACAAGGTGAGACGTGTGGTAAAGGAAATTTATTAGTAAACATAAGCAAATAGAAAGAAAAAAATACAATAAAAATGACTGTTCAACTTGTATATTATTTTATTTAAAATTAATACTATTCAATAGTAATTATGTATACAAATGTTCAAAAAACTATGTTAGTTTATATACTGATGTTGGTAATAAGTCCGTTTTAGAAGGCCTTATCTCATACCAGAATCCCACCGTTTAATATTATTTTAGTAGGATAAAATACCTTCCAGAACCGACTTTCTACCATAAGGCCTTTTATCCTACCTAAATACTACTATACAGTAAGATTCTGGTATGAGATAAGGCCTTCTAAAAAGGGCTTTTCACTAAAATCAGGGTGTATTCTTATTTGTTAAGCTACAAACATATTACACTATTAAAAACACGTATGCTAAAAAATAAATGTTTATATTTAAATCTGGAAAACAGCTTCAGCGGCCAAATGGTCTAATGTGTCACGCTCATGTTAGACTGAACTGCTGAAGATGGTAAGATCGGGGTTGTGATCCCTGTCGGGTCTACTGAGGATGTTTTTCCTCGATGGTTTCCCACCCTTCTTCCACAAAAATGTGGATGGATTACCTCTAAAATGGTTCCTTCCCCAGCCCTACCCCACCATAGTAATTAATAATACATGCTTATAGCCTGAACAGGCAGTAATATGCAGTGATAAAAAAAATCTGGAAAAGTTTAATTTGATAATCGAAATCCATTGATTTTGTCAGTTTTTCATTATATAGGATATTTTACTTTTTTTAAATATGCTATATTTTTTAACATAAAATATATTTATCTATATCAAGAAAAACACTCAGCTTATTGAAGAATTCTTTTAGCTACATCAGCCTTAATACTAAAATCTGTGCAAGAGTGTTTTATTCAAACTATGATATAAATGCAGTAGGTGCAATCTATAAATTATTGTTTTGTATATAATTAAATGAAATCTAATACAATTAATTGAGCATGTGGGATTCAAAATATTTGTAGTAGATACAAAATTATCTAATCAAAGTATTTAATTCTTATTTTGTTGGTTTGTAAAAATATATTTTGAATAATGGACATTTTAAGTAAATTTAAAAAGAATGTACTCGCTATTACATTCCAAGAAAAATAGTCAATATTAGATTTTGAGTGTGGTTCTCCTTGATTAGCAGTTAAAATAAAAGTTTAACAGGTTAAAATTTAGTATTTTTAGAGTTTTGACTGCTTATCATCTTTAAGGAAATTGTATTTATTTAATACCTGTCATTTACATGATAAAGTAACAAGTATTATTTTACATATTTAGCTGGCCAATAAAACAACATATATTGAATATAAATTATGTTTAAAATAATTTTATAAGTATTTTAAGTAAGTAGTAGAATAAGTTAAATCTAGAAGTGTAATAATTTCAAAGTGTATTTTTAATACAATCAGACTTCTTTTAAATAAAACTATCAAACAACTACTTTAAAATTTGAGGTTAATATTTATCTCATTGACTTCATCTTCATACGAATGTTATATTATGCACTTTTGTCGTTTCAAAACTGCAAGTTTTTCTATTTTAGTATACGTATAACCCGAACGGGTAGTAAGACGCGGTGCTAATAATAATGAAATAATAATTCTATTTCAGTAGAATGTTTTTCTGAAATGAGCAATACATTAATTTTAATGAGACGAAAACCCCCCATATTTTTCACTCTTGTCAACTGGCAAGTGCTAACTCATTAACAATATATAACTATACCTTAGATAAATTTCTTAATTCCATAAATATTTTGCCCAGTTAAATACTATATAATATTCCACTTAAGTTGATACTTAAGATTACAATCACCTCCACTAACTATAAATGTCAAAACCAAATGTTTACAAATCCNATATATATATATATATATATATATATATATATATATATATAAAAAATACGTTAATATGTCAGGGATGGGGAAGGTAACATTTAGAAGAAATGTACCCCCATTTGCATGGATTGAGAGTAGTAAACCGTTTAGGGAAAAAACACCTTTGGTACACCTGGCAGCGATTTGAACCCCGGCATTCCAATCACCAAGAAAACCAGACTAAATAATATTTACATTTACACCACGTACCCAACCACCAGGGCAGGTGTTTTCAATAGCTCTATCAGTCCTAAAACATTAATTTTTCGTTTTGACTGATCATTTCACATTTTAAATTTGAGTTGAATTAACACAGGTGCTGTATCACTATTATTGTTATTATTATGATTATTACTAATACTTAGCTTGCAAACAAAACAAAATATTTGAAATAAAAATTCTTGGCTAATGATCTACTTCCACCAAAAGGGAACAATGTGGTGAGAAATGCTAGTATCAGTCATCTAGCTACCAATACAGTCAAGTAGTCTTTTCCTCCTTTTATTTTGTTTACTCTTGAGTCTCAGCAAAACGGGTTATTTCTGTTATTCTTTTATTTTGTTTACTCTGAGTCTCAGCAAAACGGGTTATTTCTCTTATTCTTTTATTTTGTTTACTCCGAGTCTCAGCAAAACGGGTTATTTCTCTTATTCTTTTATTTTGTTTACTCTGAGTCTCAGCAAAACGGGTTATTTCTGTTATTCTTTTATTTTGTTTACTCTGAGTCTCAGCAAAACGGGCTATTTCTCTTATTCTTTTATTTTGTTTACTCTGAGTCTCAGCAAAACGGGCTATTTCTCTTATTATTTTATGTTGTTTACTCTGAGTTTCAACAAAACAGGCAGGTATCCTTTCCCCTCTAGATAAAAAGAGTTTTCTGAGACTAGTTCAATATATCTTATTATATTATAAATATTTAGCGTGATACATTACTAAACCAAAACAGGTCACGTCGCAGTCCTAACCATCTCTCAATGATATTAATGGATGAACGCACCTGTGGGAGGGACGAAAGCAAACAGGAGCTTCCAGAACAAGGTGATGAAGTGCATGACGTAATCCCCGCAGGAGGGTTGTTTCTCTTCGTCGTCTTCTCCACCACCGTCGTCACCTGGACAAAGATAATACAGACGATGTTAAGTCAGTAAGAGCAGAGGAGAAAGAAAGGTCAAAGGGCTTCCGATACCATTTCAGCCGCGGTATCGCGTGTGGCCGTAGAAAATCGATTATATGGTAGGTAGGATTCTGTTAGGAAGAAACTTTCATAGAACACAATATTTCTTTCGTTCAGCCATGATATCATTTTATTAAATTAATAGCATAGTTTTATAGGTAATAATATAGTTTTTTCATCACCACGTTTTATTACCCATTGATGTTTTACGCTTATGAATTAATTACGCTAGTGTGCTAGGGATGAATAATGTGTAATTTAGAGGAATTGTACATGAATTTTCATGTAGGGAAAGTGGGAAACCATTTAGGAAAAACAAACCTCAGTAGACCTGACCGAGAGTCGAAAATCGATATCCCATCACTAGCGGATCAGTCTAATTGGAGAGTGACATCTTATAACATTCAGCCATAAAGCGGGTACTCAAAATATTTATACAACCATCCATATTATTTTCTTTCTAGTCTGGAATGTGAAATGGAAAATATTAATTCGATAGTGAATTTTTTACTTTTTTTTATGTTACTTGTAAATTTTGAACTATCTGATATCTCATTAAACCATATAAATAAATCTTCTGTTGACGTACCTAACTAACGATAACTTAAAAATAATTATTTCTAGAAATTTTATTCTAAAAAAGTTTTCAATAAAAAATAAAAAAAATTCATCCTAGTCTAATATTTTGAAATATATCTATCTATAAGAAAATAAGGCTACCAAATCCACTCAAAAATTTCAAATACATATTTCAATGTATTTTCTAACAAACTTCTTACATACACAAGCTTTCCTTGGGGCGTATTCACACAAACAAATGACACCTAGTTTTTACGCGATTTCCCTTAAGGTTTTCCTCTTTTACACGTTTTTATGCATTATCTTTGTTTGCTCTTCCTTTTCTCATTCTGATCTCTTATTCTCTGACCTTATTATTTTATTTTATGGCTGCTTTACGCCAGAGTTGAGAAAGTAGGAAGTCAGAAGTGAGACATTTAATATAAACGGACCAAGCCTCAAGTACGGATTTAAAATTGAACAGATTAACATTTTAAAAGGCTTTAAAATGTACAGTACACTTTAGCATGTGCATAATTCATAATTTTCTTGCATAAATTGATATATATATATATATATATATATATATATATATGAGGATGTATAAATATATAATAGCCAGTATATGAGTCTGCACCTTACGTATTTATTGTAGGCGGACGCGTGGTAAAAGCGCTCCGCAAAAAAGTGATTAAAAAACCGTAAAAGGGTATGAACAAATTGTGTAAAGTAGCATAGGCTGTTAAGTGAATGTCGAGAAACCAGTGGTAATTTTTGTGAAAGTATAAATCGAATCCTGGTGAGCTATTTAGAAAATACTGTTTTAACTCAAAACTATACAAATTAAGGAATTAAAATAATATCACTAGGAAGGGAAAAATTTCCCCCTAATTTTGGAAAAAGGTTAGATATCTGTGTCGCCCTTTGATTGAAAGTTATTAAGGGAAATGTGTTGAAGGCCACTGGAAGCAAAGCTTGAGTGGAAATTTCCACTGACTTCACATGGTAAGACAGAGACAGTAACAGTCGAAAGCTATTAATTAATTGCTCGTTAAACGGTTTTTAATAGCTACCGTTTAAGGACAAGTGAACTATAGGTCAAAAACAACTTTCAATTTCTAGAAAATAGTAAAATCAAAATTTTTGGTGAAACAAATAGAGAGTGATAAGGGTTGTAATTGGTCGTGCGTGCACCAGCAATTGTCTGAAACACCCCAGCACTACAAAAGGCACAATAAAGGAATGGCTCATAGTCTGTCAGCTGCAATTCAACATTGATAGGCTGCTTGCAGCTAAAATCAAAGGTCAAGGATGCCTAGGGAGGGTAAGAAGAGTGTGTCGGAGGAGTTCATTGATGAATCTGCCTCCGGGCCCGAGGAAGAGTACGAGGATACTAAGGGGAAGCTGAATGCAAATAGAAGGATGGAGGCAATGCACGACTTCATAAATGGCCTATTTCAGGACAAGAGAGGCAGGACAGGGGTTAAGGGTAAACTCAAACGTAAGGTGGACCGTCTACTTCTGATGATTTCAAACCAAGAGGGACAGATCAAATAATTGGGATACCAGAATGAAAGGCTGAGGGAGGAAGGTAAGAAGAGGCAAGAGTAAGAGGTGATAAGAAGACCAACGTTCACGCAGATAACGGCCACAGGACAATCAGGAGGACCGGGGGTCAAACTGGCTTCAGCTCAAAGGATCATGCAAGGGCAAGATAATAAAATAAGTAAGGTATATATCTCGTCTAGCAAGGAAGAGGACACGAGGGAGATCCAGACAAAGGTAATTCCAAAGCTGAATCCGGCAAGGGATAATATTCGTATCCGGTCAATTAGGCCAGCCGGTAAGGTTGTAGTAGTTGAAACTGAAACTGTTGACGACACAGATAAGGTAAGGAAGGGAGTCCAGGCATTTGAGGGTCTCAAGTGCAAGGAACCAAGAAAGAGATAACCATTAGTGACACTATATGACGTAACCATGGACATGACTGAGGATGAACTGAAGAACACGATTAATAGACAGGACCTAGAAGGTAAAATAACGAGAAAGGACTTTTACGAGGGTTTGTGCCCAGGTTTAAGAATGAGAAGCGGGAGAGAAAGGTAACAAATCATGTTGCTGAGGTCTCCCCAAGGGTCCGGAGCCTATTGATTGGTGGAAGAGTATACCTGAGGTTCACAAGTATCTCGGTCAAGGACTTTCTCGTTGTTACGAGGTGTAACAGATGCAGGGACCTGGGACACAGGGTAAAGTTTTGCCCTAAGAAGGAATCTGTCTGTGGGCAGTGCGGGAAAGTGGGACATGGACTTAAGGACTGTACATAGAAAATAAAGAAGTGCATACCTTGCAGTAGTAGAGGAAAAGAAAAGTGAAAGTACCCTAACAATAGGGAATGCCCGACGTACCAACTCTTTCTAGACAGGCAGATATAAAATCCCGACTATGAGTGAGGATATACGTGTACTGACAACTGTGCTAAGACGAATACTGGACAGACTTGAGAGTATGGACAAGGACAATCAATTAAGTGGAAGTAAAGTTAAGTTTGGAAGCAAATAGAGTAATTCACCATCACGAGCTAGAAGAAACATGAGGAGTGCGGAGGAACATAGGGAACGTTCAAAGATAAGGAAGATATAATATGAGGTTAATATGGCAGAAGTAGAGCAGGAGGTAAAAATTGTAGGAGGACTGAAGGCAACTAGTGGAAAGGAATAAAAGGAGGAAGAGGTATAGACAACTGTGGAGGAACACAAGGATAAGTGGAAGTGGTAGGATATCCAGAGATGGAAGTTTTTGAGGAAAGGCCCAGTCCTTGTACATAGGAGATATACAAAGGCAATATAAGAGGATTAAGAAAGGAAGAACAAGTGCCCCGAGGAGTTATCTGAACAATTAGGAGAAAGGAAGGAGGTTGAGGGTGTAGAGGAGAAGAAAGAAGAAACATCTGTGGTATAAGAAAATAACTTGAGTGATCAAGATGACTTAGTAAATCCGAGCCAAATATACAACAACCTTGAGGAGACTCTCCCATTATCAAGATTGGAGGAGCAACATACTCTACATCTGGCCATGAGGCACATAATAAGATCTGGTCATAAGAAGGGAGCGTTCATAGCCTTCTCCGTCCCTGAAGCTATGGATAGGATACAACTATGGTTAATGAATCTGCCGACGGAGGTAAAACCACTTCTTGAAAAGTCCATAAAGTCATCGAAAGGAGGAAGGAAAAGCTCAACGTTGAGGAACCATACCAACACTTTATGAAGGCAAACAGTTGGATAGCATTCAAATCAAAGGAAGCTTGGCCCAGACGCTATGTGTTTACTCACAACACATAATGGACGATGATAGCAATAGTAAAATAAAAATTGAGCAGTTGAATGCTATGTGGAGTTAGACCGTTATGGACGAGATTAGAAAAGTGGCAAAGGACTTGAGTTTGGACATCATTTGACTTCAGGAGCCGTAGAGTACGGTAAGTGGAATAATTCTGCAGATGCCAATAAAGGCGAGAATTATCACTAGTGGTTCGTCCCCCATGAGTGTGATAGTAATCTTCAATACACATATAACGGTTACAAGATTAAATCAATACTGCAACGAGAAGGTCACTTGCCTCGAGATAAGAACAGATAAAGGTGCATTCATCCTGATCAACATGTACTTCCAGTACTGGGAAGACATTGGAAAATACCTGGAGCAACAAGAAGTTATAGATGACGTCTATAGAGGTGTACCGGTGGTATTCCTCGCAGATTCAAATGCAAAGTCACCCCTGTGGTTCAGCGATGTGTTGAGAAGCCCGGATGAAAGGAGAGGTGGATGTAGAGCATATGAGAAAGGAGAGAAGTTAGAAGAGATAATAGTGGTAAGAAGGCTAGAAATGCTGAATATGATAGGGAATCCACCCACCTATGCGGGAAGAGCTGGAGAAAGCTCAAATATAAACGTCTCGCTATACAACCAGGTAACGATTGGGATCGTTAATAACTGGAAAGTACTGGACGGGTTGACAATTAGTGACCATAACGTGAACACTTTTGAGATTGAAGGAGATCTAGGTCTGCAGGCTGAAGTAGGAATAAGACCAAAATTCAACATCCGCAAAACTGATTGGGTGTGATTAAAGAGAGAATAGGAGCTACCAACAGAGATGGAAACTGGAGTAAACGTAGATGGGAGAACGAAGGAGTTTACGAGAGTTGTACAAAAGGCGATGAGAGTGTCCATCCCGATATTCGAGGAAAAATTAAGGATAAGTAATAAACCTTGGGATGAGAGACTCGGGAAAAATCGGAAGGAAATAATGGCAACGAGGAGGAGATACCAGAACTGTCATGATCCATGGAGTCGTGGAATGTTACTGGATATATATACAAGGAAGAAAGAAGAGTATGAATTTGTCCTGAGGCTGGCTAAGAGGGAACTCTGGGAGCAATAGGCTCATGAGGAGCTTAGAAATAATGCTTGGGGCATACCATTTCAGATAGTGACCGGAAAGGTAAGGCCCCCAGCTGTGATCTCGACACTAAATACTCAGGATGGGGACATGACTTATTGCTGGAAAGTATCGGCAAGGTTGTTGCTTGTAACGCTGCTTCCAAACGATAATGTGAAAGATTGCGAGGAACAATAAATGGCATGAATGGACATGACGAGGAACTACAATAGCAAATCAGAGATATATCCAATAACACGGGAAGAGATTATAAGTTTGGTGGCCAAAATGAAGAGAAAGAAGGCACCTGGACCTAATGAAATCAGAGTTGGGGTCCTTCAGAAAATCAATAAACAGTTAGTGCCTTTCTTAACTAGTTTAATGAATGAATGCATGGACCAGGGCCAAGTGCCTAATGTATGGAAACAAAGTGAGGTAGTCATTCCTAGCAAGGGCGAGGACAAGGATCTGCAGTTCTCTAAGTCGTACAGGCCAATCTGTTTATTAAATGTATGTGAAATACTTCAAGAAACGATCTTGTGTAACAGATTGAGGAAGCATCGTGAGATTGTTGGAATGCACCAGCAGCAGTACGGCTTTAGGAGAGGCAGATCTACGGAGGACACTATCTGTGAGGCCATGAACCTTGT
Organism: Timema shepardi; assembly: GCA_902151425.1. Classification (NCBI taxonomy): domain Eukaryota; kingdom Metazoa; phylum Arthropoda; class Insecta; order Phasmatodea; family Timematidae; genus Timema; species Timema shepardi. The sequence goes on along the minus strand of CABFVX010002544.1, from coordinate 48,933 downwards.
TGATGGGACAAGGGAGAAATATGCTATTAGGATATTCGTTGACATATCTGGAGTATTCGATAATTTGTGGTGGCCATCACTATTCAAACGGTTAAGGTAACTAGAATGTCCAGGGAGTCTCTACAGAGTTTTTATGGACTTCTGTAGGGATGTATGCAAACCTGATATGTCCAGGAATATCAATAATTGAGAAACTTACGAAAGTCTGTCCCCAAAGATTGGTCTGTGGACTAATCTTTTGGGACGAAGGGCTCAAACCCGGTTTGTTGGAAATAGAAGCGCTCCCAGGTATGGTGGGAGTGGTCGCCATGCAGATAACTTAAATACAATTGTTGGAGCCAAGTCAAGATTGGAACCTGAGACAAAGAGTAATGTGGTTCTCGCTGGGCTGGACTCTTAGGGCAAGAAAGTGAAATTAAGTTTGGCACCTGTGAAGACGATGCATATGCTGTTCTAGGGAGCGCTGAGGAGATACCCTATGATAAGGATTGAAAGACAAGTGATTAGACAAAGCGTAAATACCAGATATTTAGGAGATACGTTGGATGAAAAGCACGGCTTCATGATGCACGTGGAGAATATATGTGGAAGAGCCTTATGCCTAATGAACAAGATTATTAACATAGGGCAGAGTCGTTTTATATTGGCCAGGCTTTGTATACGGATTTACTATCAAGCCTTAATAATTTCCATTGTGGGTTATGGGGCCAGCACTTGGGCACACCAGCTCAGACTGGTACGGGTTGGATGTAAAATCCGAAGCCTACAGAGAAGCATTCTCTTAAGGTTATCCGGAGCCTATAGAACAGTTGCGACAAATGCATTGTGTGTGGCCCTAGAAATAAGGAAGAGAGCGGCTATGTACTGGCTACGGAAAAGAGAGTTAGAAAAGGTTGCTAAACTGACAAGGGAAGGAGTAATAAATGGTATCCAGGTGAGGGAAGCATTGATAGACGAGTGGCAGACAGAATTGAACCAAGGCACAACTTGAAGGAGAACTTACCAACTCTTTATCGATGTCAGAGATCGCATAAAACTACAATTTTTACAACCTTCCCCTGGGATAGTTCACTTTATCACTGGCCATGGGCCGTACAGGGCTGTTCTCTATCTAAGACGCTTTACAGAAGACAGGCTATGCGAATGTGGAGGGGAGGCTACCCATGAATACGTCGTACTGAAATGTAAGTTAACAGTAAAAGAGAGAGAAACAAAGCAAGTTCCATTACAGCCCAGCACAATTTATCATTGCTTGCATGACGTGGATAGGTGGGGGTTCCTAGATACAATCTCGAACGACGTGTCAAAGAGAGAAAAGGACACACACACACACACACACACACACACACATATATATATATATATATATATATATATAGCAGACATGCCGGTTAGGAGACAGGTTAGATAAGACGAACAAACTGAAGACAGACAAGCTAATGATACCAGTGACGACTCTACATCAGAGATAGCATCAGAAGACATACTATGAAACTGGAACCAAGACTGAGATGAGACAAAACGTAGATCTTACCGGCTAGCAGAGTGGAATGGGATGAAGAACTCTAAGTCATCTGGAGACCAGCTGAGGAAGGCTCCCTTAGGATACCAGTAGTGGAAACTGCTGAGGGACCAGAGGCAGCTGATCTACCAGCTGGGAATTAAGAGTAATCGAATAACATCAAGGGACGGAGGAAGAAAACCTTCAACTCACATGGCCTGGCCCACTTGGCAACAAGGGAGGTGCTGAGCTGGGGCAGTGGGGCTTCCGGTCCGTTAAGGTTTCTTCATTGACTGTTATCAGTAGGTGAAGAGACAGGTAAGATTATTAAGATGCTCTGCGACCATCGAGTTGCAAGAAATGTATTAGGCTAGGTTAGTTTTAGTTATTATTTTTTATGTCATATTATGTTTAGTTTTAGGTACAAGGTAGTGGTCTTAGCTGGAGGTAGGTGGATCGAAATTTACGATAGGGTGCCTCCCCAGGTGGGGAATAAGGGTATGCTCACCCGCCCTGGGGCTTGCACCGATCTGGGGACTATTAGATCAGGAAGTGGTGGGACACCCAGCGGGGCTGGGTACTGGGGGCGTAAAATACCCGGGGGAGACCATCTAGTAATATAAATTTGGATGGGAAAATAGGGACACTTAGATTAGGAGCTATAATCAACATCAAATTAAGTAGAATGATTGTAAATTGGATAAACTTGTACTAAGTGGAGGTAGAGAAACAATGTAACATAGGTCCTGAGTTACAGTCCAAGCCTCAGGTCAGAAAGTAAGGTTAGTTAAATATTATATATATATGCCTATATAAGTAATTTTCTGGCATAAACTGGCTTTTATATACATAAGTCAACATTTTATTGCACTAGCTGGCTTATATATATAAGCCAATTCGTACAAGAAAAGTATGACTTGTGTATATATATATATACACATATATATACATTGAGGAGGTTTTTTAATATATTTTTAATCCTCCTAGGACGTAGGGAAAAATTATATATATATATATATAATTCTATATTAGTCATCTCTGTCTCATTTATATGAATATACGGGTAACCAGAACAGTTTGTGAGATGTAGGGAAAAACTATATATATATATAATTTTTCCCTACGTCTCACAAACTGTTCTGGTTACCGTATATTCATATAAATGAGACAGAGATGACTAATATAGAATTTAGAATAAATACAACAGCTCATGCATGCATAGGAGGATTAAAAATATATTAAAAAACCTCCTCAATGTATCAAACTGGCCTTCGTGACCATTCATAAATGGTATTCCAGTTTATCGCAAGAATGACACCATAAGCCATGCAATAACCGGTTTATACATACATTTAAAAAATTGATTTAATTTGATTACCTAGTTTAGTATTTAGAACATAATATTTGCTATTTTAACTTTCTAAGAGCTCTTTAAAGAGAAGTATTGTAATTGTAAAAAAATATATTGGAATCGATATTTTGATGGATGTGGACGTTTCACGACCCTCTGAACTAAATATATAATTACAAGAACTCCTCGGAGAAACTTTAGTAAAAGAATCCATAGATATCTAGTTTTAGCCCGATCGGTGGAACGGTTTCCGCTATAGGCCAAATACAGACAGACAGAACATTTTATAGGTTTTAGGGGGGTCATGAAATTAATGTCGACATTCATCAAAATATTGAGTTGAATTTCTTTTTATGATTGCAATACTTCTCTGTCTGAGGTGTCGATAGGAAGTGAGAATATACATTTATAAATTACGTTTACACAAACACAGACATGGAGATACATAAATACATGACGTGTGTTTACACTTTCATATCCATTACTGTTTCCAGCTTTTAGTCTGGGTCAGTTTATTATTCAAGCCGCATATTTTTCACTACCGGCCTGCTAAACCTGTCGTAGCTTCATATGCCTTATAATATAACTTATGACTATGACAGGCACAACAGCCAGTCCACGGCTATTAATTCATCGTTGTGAAAAAGTAAACCAACATTTCACCAAAAATAAATTTTTAATCGATGCCGATAATATAAGGTGTCAGGTTGTGTTTATGTTTGACCTTTCATAAGTTTTATATACATAAATGAGATTTATTTCAATACAAATTATATACTAGCTGTATAACAATTTCAAAGATTGTGTTCTACTCTACTCTGGTGTAAATACCAGAGGGGAAAAGAACAAAATCTTCAAGGTTTTAGTTAGAAAATTTTGAGTAAAAACCATACTAATGCAAAGTGTATAGTTCGATTTCATGATAAATACTGCAGTTATATATCTGATATGAGACTAAGTATTATTTTTAACCTTAGCTGACATTTATAATAAAACAAACTATATTTACGGTTATAGACGCATCTAATCATCATATTATTTAAATTTAAACATGACACCTGAATACCTCAGTGGGGGACGTACTAAGCCAAAATTTCGGGTTCGATTCCCGTGTCCAGATGTTGTAAGTTACAGATATAGCTGTATCTAAATATCACGAAATCTAAATTGAAAAAGGACACCTTGACACTGACATCAAACCCGGGACCTTTGGCCTAGCACGCTAATGCTCTACCACTGAGCTATCCAGGAATCTTCCAGGTATCAATGTTCATATGATCAATACAAATAATATTATTATTAGCACCGCGTCTTACTACCCGTTCGGGTTATACGCACTTACGCTAATGTGTAATGGTAGGGTGATTAAGAGATGAAATGGAGGACCTACAGTTTAACGTGGAATCCGAACCACAGTGGAGACCTGGCATTCCTCACATTCACAAACTGTCTTGTCAGAGGTGAAGGAGGGGTTTGGTAATCAGATAAATCTTTGCCGGGATCGAGGATTGAACCCCGGCCGCTAGCATATAAGTCTGACACCTTACCCCTAGACCACCTGGTCACCTACAAATAATAATTTAATCTGGGGCCGTCAAATAAGGTTATGTATATTTATATAAATGTTTTACAGCTTGAGCATCATCATTGTCCATATTCACAATGAATGCGTTAAATTCAAATGGACCTTTCTATAAGAACCGTTTTGTCAAGTTCGTCAAGCCCGATTCCTCCGCTTGCGTTGCCGCAAAAGAGGGTCTGGGGGAGTAGATCTGAGATTGATAGCCTGGGATTAGGGGTAGATGGAGGGATGATTGCGTGACTGTGACTCGCTCTAACCCAGGCTAGCGCAGCAGCAGTAATAACTTCCAGTCATGACCTCCGCGGGATTATCGCCAACATGTTCCTCAATGCACCAGAAGGGAAATGTCATTCAGGCACTTCGTCGGTATCTGAACGAAACAGTTGTGGGAAAGAACTTTAAGGGGAACTCTCCATTGTACGTGAGTCTATTCCGTGAAAATGTTTTTCACATACTTTAAGGTAGAATCTCCCTTGAGAGTCAATTTCGTGAAAATGTTTCTCACATACCTTAAAGGGGAGATCTCTCCTGTGAGTCAATTCCGGGACAATATTTCTTCCAAATCAGTTGTGTTTGTAATAAAATTAAGTTTTATGGATCCACACCAGAGTAACGGGTACCGTCTAAATGAGGGTAGGCAGCATTGTAATGGCTTGATTATCTTACAAGAATTACTTTAATTGTTTGAGAGAAGCTAGATTTATGTTTATAGCCATTTACCTTAATCTAAAACCACGTTGGAAATGAAATAATTTTCACATATTTAAATAAATTTATAAAACTTAGATTTACTATTTTTAATGCTGTAGAGGCATGTTGATAACTTTCACCTACATACTGGCGTAGATTATATTTTAAAAATAAATATTTAAAAAATAATAATAAAACGTGATTCTTGAACATCCACAATGCTTCTGACAGCCTTGGTAGGTATATGGCCCCTTAAAACACAAACAATCAATAATAGATCACCCACCTCGGTGGCGTAGTTGGCTAACTCGCTTGTCGTGTTGAGTTCCACTGCTGAGGACGGATAGATCGAGGTTCGAATCTCTGTCGGGTGAACTGGGGGTGGTTTTCCTTAAATGGTTTTCCACTCTCCCTCCACGCAAATGGGGGTTCACTTCCTCTAATTCAACCTTCCCAATTCTTAATCCATTAGGGTAATTAGTACTTAAAGCGTATAACCCGAACGGGTAGTAAGACGCGGTGCTAAATATTATTATTATTATTATTATTATTATTATTATTATTATTATTATTATTATTATTATAAGAGATTCATACCTGGACTGACTGTGAGGGCTTCAATGAACTGCTCCTTCCACGATGAAGTGCCGATGAGAATGGAAGCGTTTGCTCTTTGAACCAATTTGTCTACTGTATTCTGAAACATAAAAATATGAAAATTACGAATGTACTATATTTCTCGTATGATAATAATTAGTGTCCAAGGTGAGGGATTGATCTACCATGTTTAGTAGACAATCAATATCATTTATCCCTGCTTCATTGGCCACATGTTCTAAGGCATCATTCTCTCAATAGACTAAACTTCCGATGACAGGGAGATTTGGATTCGAATACGAGCTGGGTGTACTTTGAGTGGTTTTTCCAAACTGATTTTCCACTTTGTCTCCATGCAAATTTGGGCACACTTGCTCTAAATTAAACCGTTCTCATCCATAGCTCACTAGCGTAATTAGTACATATGTGGATAACCTGAACAGGTAGTAAAACGTGGTGATAAAAAAAAGCACCACCCGGCTGCATCCCAGGAACCTCCCCATAACTGTCCTGGGCAGCATCAATAAAGCCACTTCCTGGGGACCTCCCCATTACTGTCATGGACAGCACCCCTAAATACTCTTCCCGGAGACCTCCCCATCACTGTCTTGAGCAGTACCCATAAAACCGCATCTCGGGGACATCCCCATCACTGTCCTGGACAGCACGCATTAGGCCACTTTCCGAGGACCTTCCCATCAGCAGCACTCATAAATCCTTTTCCCGGGGACCTCCCCATCACTGTCCTGGACAGCACCCATTAGGCCACTTTCCGGGGACCTTCCCATCAGCAGCACTCATAAATCCTCTTCCCGGGGACCTCCCCATCACTGTCTTGGGCAGCATCCATAAATCATTTTCCCGGGGACCTCCCCATCACTGTCTTGGGTAGCATCCATAAATCCTCTTCCCGGGGACCTCCCTATCACTGTCCTGTGCAGCGCCCATAAAGCCACCTCCCAAGGATTCTTCCCAACACTGTCAAGGGTAGCGCCCACCAGACTGGCCTCAAGAGGATGCCTCCTTAAATCCAAGCCAAACCCCTCCTCAGTCGTAATCAATCATCGGGTTGTTGACCACACATTACACATACATTATTACCACCAGCGCTGTTTCCATCTTTGGGAAGAGAGAAAAGAAGAAATGAAGACCCCCAAATTCCCTCCCCCTAAAAAACTACTTACTCTTCATCATAAACTCACCACCCACCTTCCCCACCAGGGATATGCAACACCCAGTCTCCCACAAACCAACGTCGAGATAAGACAACAACCTCCATTGAGTAACAAATTCATTCTCTTTTTTTTATCTCTCGGGTAACTTTACCCCCATTTGCGTAGAGGTATACTGGGTAGTCATTTAGTAAAGAAAAATCATTCTCATAACATCCAAATGGGCTTCAAACCTCGACCTTCCCATCACTAGCAGACTATAATAATTGAACTTGACATTTAGACCGTGTGCTCACCCGCGTGGTTGGGTTGTAACTCTTCAAGTGTGTTCGTGAAGTGAGCAACGTAACTTTATGGATAAGAGAAAACACAAAATAAAGCATAAAAATATAAGAAGCTAATACTAAGAAAAGAAACAATCATTATTTGTGAATTATGATAGATAATAAAAGTGGTAAAAGTAGTAAAAGTTTATTCAGATATACACTTTTACCGTCCAAAATTATAATTACGATAATAGATAAGCAGAACCGAACAAAAGATATGGCAAATAAATTACGTAATTTACATATAATTACATAGTACACTAAACCAAAAGCTATAAACTGTAGTATGAGTGAACAAAACCGAGTAAAAATATTTTCAAAAATAATCAAGATAATTATACAAAGTGATCCATTAAAAATGACATAGCACAACACCAAAATTATGTCATAACATATATTTTAGCACCGCGTCTTACTAACCGTTCAGGTTATACGCTTATATTTTTTATTAAGCAAATGGTTTGAGGAATTAGGAAGGCTATACTAAGAGGAAGTGTACCCACATTCGCGTGGAGGGAAAGTGGAAAACTATTTTATAAAAACCACTCTTGGTACACCCGACTGGGACTCGAACCTCTATCTCCACATCTTTGGCAGTCTAGAATATTGCAAAAGCAGTGCGATCACCGAAGCGGGTCTTAACAAAATTGTATTCTTTTTTTCCTTTTACTTTTTAGGTCTGTTGAGGAGTCTTGGGAGTTGTTTTTTTCATAGGTATCCCTGCTGTAAACGGCTAACCAAGGTCACTACTGAATACACATAAATCACACAACAGATGCTTGATAAGATCTTGCATGGTTTGTGAGCCATATGTATCAACCATTTAGTATAAAAACCAAGGAGATCATGTAAAATACCGATACAGCTTCAGGATTATTTTCTTGTAGAGTTTTTCAAATATTTTGGATTTTTTTTATTAAGTTTGTCTACGCTTTGTTTAAGTTTTCTTTAACTTTTTATTTATCTGTGGAAGTTAAAAAAAGATATTATAGCCATTTCCCAATACTGTATAAATGACTGATCGAGGCAAGTTTTTGTTTTAAGTAGTCCATTGTCATTTCGTCTGTCTGTCCGGATATTTGTTCCACAATGCCTGTAAAAAAAAGTCCACCAATCTCAACGAAATATGGCAGGGATATTCTTTAAACCTAAGCCAAATATAGAATAAACAGGGTTTTTCAGTCTACTTAACCGTTTTCAGATGACAGCCAATTAAACACGTATATTTCTGTTTATTAAGTAATATCTTCCAAATAAGTGGAGCAATTTTAGCGATATTTGGCAAGGACATTCTTAGAACCTAGGCCAAACGAAGTGTAAAAATGTGTTTCAATCTGGATATTTGTTTTAATATGGTGGGTGATAAAAAGATTTTTCGTTTAATAGCTCATCTCAAGTGATTTAAATTTACAATTTTAAGCAATCGATCCAGTACCTATGGCGAGTTTTTAAATTTAGGCATGTATTGCGAGATTAACGTCTTAAACTACGTGTGATACGGCTATTCTCCACGCATATAATGCACTATTTAATAAAGTATTTATTTGATTTATAAGTAACATGATTTAGAATGAAAATTATTATTTTAAAATCCACGGAGGGATTATAGGAGATATTTCAAATCCAAATCCAAAGAGAAACGTTTGGATTATAGTTACGGTAAAAACATGAAATGAGCTAGGTTTGCTGTTCATAGAAAACCTAGTAAGACTGTAGTAATGATAATAACATGGTAGGGAGAGAGGTCTACTGTTCACAGAACTACTAGTAAGACTGTAGTAACGATATTAACATGGAGGGAGAGAGGTCTACTGTTCACATAACTACTAGTAAGACTGTAGTTACGATAATAACATGGAGGGAGAGGTTTTCTGTTCATAGAACTACAAGTAAGACTGTAGTTACGATAATAACATGGAGGGAGAGAGGTCTACTGTTCACAGAACTACTAGTAAGACTGTAGTAACGATATTAACATGGAGGGAGAGAGGTCTACTGTTCACAGAACTACAAGTAAGACTGTAGTAACGATAATAACATGGAGGGAGGTCTACTGTTCACAGAACTACTAGTAAGACTGTAGTAACGATAATAACATGGAGGGAGGTCTACTGTTCACATAACTACTAGTAAGACTGTATTAACGATAATAACATGGAGAGAGAGAGGTCTACTGTTCACAGAGCTACTAGTAAGACTGTAGTAACGATAATAACATGGAGGGAGAGAGGTCTACTGTTCACAGAACTACAAGTAAGACTGTAGTAACGATATTAACATGGAGGGAGGTCTGCTGTTCACAGAACTAGTAATAAAACTATAGTAACGATAATAACAGGGAGGCAGCGAGGCATGTTTTTCAAAGAACTAGTAGTAATACGTGTGGAATAAATTTTTGAAACAATATATTGATTACAACTTCATTATCCTTTTTTGTTGCTTAATGTTCCTAAACTTTCTTTCTTTTCGTTGCTGCAAGAGGTCAGAGCTTTGTTTACTTTTCTTTATGGCGGGCATTGAATGTTTACTCGGGTATTTGGTTTGTTTAAGTCTAACACATCCTCCCAACGTTTTCGTTTGATTAACAGCCAATATCATAAAATGCCGTAGGTATTTCTATTTTGCCCTTCTTTTAATTTATTGACAATTTAATTATTCAAAGCTCATTTGAAATCAACACAGGCTGTGGCCATGTCCCCGAGGGGTCAAGGAGACTAACCACAGGTTTATTAAGGTGTCCTATTTTATTTGAAAGTTAAAATCACACCATCATTCTTCACCCTCTCCACAAAATTAGGGTTGTCAAATCCAAATGTTTAGACAGCAATTTCCTATACGAATTATTTATCTCTTATCTTGACCGGTAATTCCCGCCCGTCCCCCAAATTGTGATATTAGAATTAAGGAGGCACAAGCGGTTTAGTAATAATTATAAGAACAACAATACACAAAAAAATTATCGCCATGTCTTACTACCTGTTGATATTGTATGATAATAACTCTAATCAGGTAGGGTTGAGGAAGGAGGTATTTTAGATGTGATCTACACGCATTCGCCTGGAAGGAGAGTGGGAAACTATTTAGGAAAATCCACCCTAATCATGCCCATCCAGGTTTCGAACCTTGATATGACCATCATTGTAAGTCTAGTCTATTAAGATAGTGACACCTTAGGCCATGTGCACACTGTATCTGGTCGTTAAAAGATGACATTTCCACTTATAATAATAATAATATTTAGCACCGCGTCTTACTACACATTCAGGTTATACGCTTTAAGTACTAATTACTCTAATGGATTAGGAATTGGGAAGGTTGAATTAGAGGAAGTGAACCCGCATTTGCGTGGAGGGAGAGTGGAAAACCATTTAGGAAAAACCACCCCCAGTTCACCAGACCAAGATTCGAACCTCGATCTCCCCGTCCTCAGCAGTCGAACTCAACACGACAAGCACGTTTGCCAACTACGCCACCGAGGCGGGTTTCCACTTATACAACTAGTTAAATCAGAAGATACGACTAATATAATGCATCAAGTGAAGTCCTGTAACGAGTGTTGGTAGTATTACGGATAGATGATCCAGACAAAACATTACATAGAGGGTATTATGTACAATTTAATAACGTCGCCTAGCTATTGCGTGGTGTTAAACCAATATAGGATTCCCCATGTTTGATTGAATTTACGTTTTATTTTGCGAGTTATAGATATAAAACATTAAAAACAAACACCATGCATTTTTAAATAAATCTAAAAAATAGTCTTAAAATGTCACACAATTAGTTTTTTAGCCTAAAGTATCTTTTTTTTTGTGTACTTAATTTTAAATCGTCTTCTACTTAAGCCATTTGGCGTTTGGTAACGAAAAAATACCTGTAGGAATTTTCCTACCAGGATGTGTATTAAAAAAGTCCGTAGAACCATACGTCTATGCAGGTTAGGAAACAAGAAAAAGGTATATTTTAAATGAAAGTCAATGTTGTCCAGGGGTGAATAGTAGAAGTGAGTGTATATACATGTCAGTGGAAGAAAGAATTAGATAAACAAGATAAACCGCAGGTTTAACTTCACATATTTTCGTCCCTCTCCTTCTATTTCGTACGTTACCCGCCTCGGTGGCGTAGTTGGCTAACGCGCTAGTCGTGTTGATCCCGACTGCTGAAGACGGGGAGATCGAGGTTCGAATCTTGGTCGGGTGAACTGAGGGTGACTTTTCCTAAATGGTTTTCCACTCTCACTCCGCGAAAATGCGGGTTCACTTCCTCTAATTCAACTCTTCCCAATTCCTAATCCATTAGAGTAATTAGTACTTAAAGCGTATAACCCGAACGGGTAGTAAGACGTGGTGCTAAATATTATTACTATTATTTCGTACGTTGGCATCTAAATGTGATAGTGCTCATATTGCTTGGATGCGTCAAGTTTTAAGATGCAACCCAACTCGCAAATTAGCTTCAAATTCACCAAGACTGCTACTTTTTTTTATAGCACCACATCTTAATACTCATTCGGAGTATACGCCTATGTAATAATAATAATAATAATATTTAGCACCGCGTCTTACTACCCGTTCGGGTTATACACTTTAAGTACTAATTACTCTAATGAATTAGGAATTGGGAAGGTTGAATTAGAGGAAGTGAACCCGCATTTGCGTGGAGGGAGAGTGGAAAACCATTTAGGAAAAACCACCCCAGTTCACCCGACCGAGATTTGAACCTTGATCTCCCCGTCCTCGACAGTAGAGCTCAACACGGTAAGCGCGTTAGCCAACTACGCCACCGAGGCGGGTTACGCTTATGTAGTCTACTAATTACGCTAATAGTTTTAGGGATTATGAAGGTTATATTCAAAGGAGGTGTATCCACATATGGGTGCAGGGAGAATGGACAAGTATTTAGGAAAAAACATCCTCAGTGCATACCTGACCGCGATTAGAACCTTGATCTCCCCATCATTGACAATCTAGTATACCGTGGAAGTAGCGCGTTAGACGACGCCAAGTCACCGAAGCGGGTGACAAGGTTGTTGAACGACAGCCATTTCTCCTGATCCCACAGGTAATTTTAGAATGGATGTCCTCAAAAATAAAAATAAATTTCACTTTACCTTAAATTCTTTACTCTCCTTTATGCGTATTTGTGCTCGCGTGATATCGCCCAGTCGGGGTCGCCCCAGGAGCGCCATTTTATCGTCTGACGTGAGGGATTCCTGGCGCTTCTTTTCCGCTTCCGCTACAGCGATGGCTTCTTCTGCAACAAGGACAGAGAGAAAAAGGAGAATGAAAAACTTGATGTTCACGTGATTACTACCCGTTCTTATTCTTACTATCATATAAGACACGTTCACTTGAATAAAAATTTAAAATAGAAATATTTTTAACGAAAATACTTTTATTTTATTTTACACCGCATCTTACTACCTGTTCAGGTTAGACGCCTATTTACTAATTTCCCTAATTCCTTAGGTATTAGGAAGGCTTAATTTAGAGTAAATGCGTCCATATTTTCGTGGAGGAAGAGTGTAAAACCATTTAGGAAAAATTACCCTCACTGCACCCGACCAGGATCTAGACCCAATCTCCCCGTCTTTGGAAGTCTAGTCCAACACGAGATTAACGCGTTAGACCATGTGGCCACAGAAACTGATAATAAACTTAGCTCACCGCGTCTTATTGAGTGTTATCCTCATACATTACACTATTTGGGCTAATCGTATAGCCCGAATGGGTAGTAAGACGCTTTGATAAGTATTATTATTACTATTACTATACTATATGGGTAGGTATGTGGAAGGTAGAATTATAGGGGGAGTGTAACACACACATACTTGATAGGAAAGTGGGATTTTTTTTAGGAAAATAAAACCTCCATACACATGGCTGGGATACGAGCTCTAGACTCTCTGTCACTGGGAAATGAGTCCTTTGCGTGTCCAACTCTTAGGATTTTAACAAATGAAATTACCTGCTTCAGTGGCTGCACGGTCTAAGGCATCATTCTTGCAATAGACTAGTCAGTCGATGACAGGAAGATTGGAGTTCAAATCCTTCAAGGTTGTACTGATAATTTTTTTTCCCTGAATGGTTTTCCACTCTTAGTCCACGCAAATTTGGGTACACCTCTTCTAAATTAAATCTTCCTCACCACTAACTCACTAGCGTAATTAATAAATATGCATATAACATGAACAAATGGTAATATGCGGTGATAAAACAAATACGATTGATTATTTTCATATAGCCACCGTCCAACTCTTTATCCCACAATATTCCGAATATAAATTTAGTGAAAAGAGTACCGGGTTCAATTCATGGCTTGACTAAAAACAATATTATTTGTGCTAATTAAGCTTAATGACTTTTACATTGATACATTAATGGCCAGGGGATTGAGTGTTTTAGATCTTAATGATGTTTTATTCGTAAATTTTAAAATGTTATTTATTTATTTAACTGTATTTGTAATTTATAACCAACTGATTCTATCAGCACACGAGAATTTTTATGAGTGAGCATGAAAGGACCTACAGATTTTGCAGGGAAAGGTATTTTCACATACCTTCCAAGGTTCTTTTACATGCCACAATAAATATGGGACCGAAAGATTTATTCCCTTCCGAAGGAAGTTGTGCTACGGATTATTACCGCTCGGGAAAAATCCATCAACCTCGGTTGGGTTTGAAGCCACGAACATTGGCTTCTGAGGCTATAACTTTACCCCAAGATCGCGTCATGTGTGATCTTTAAGGGCCTAATCAATAGGGCAGAAATGAGGATGGCCCAAATTAGCGTGAAGAGAGAATGAGATAATTATAATGACTAACCACATGAGGAAAATCTGTTTTTGGTTTACCCAGCTAAGAGTCGAACCTTGACCTAAGCTATCACTGGAAGTTCAGCCTATTCTTAGCTTGAATCCTTACAGCAAGTAGCCATTAGTACGGGTGTGTTCTTATATAAAATTAGTTCGTAAGTTGTGCTAAGATATGATACAATGGTTCAAGGTAAAGGATTTTGGCTTAATTTCCACTACCACCTTGAGTCATTCTTCTTCTAACTGTTATGAACAATGTTTTATGTACAATAAAAACTATTACAGCCACTCGCAACATAAACATGAGGGGAATCACAGAAACCAAATCTCGCGCACGTGATCTATGCGACATCATTGGTGAGAGAGGACCGCAATAGATGAGGGGAATCACAGGTGACCCGCTTTCGAAAAATCGCGTGGTAGCTATCTCAGAACCACGCTATCGAAAATACAAGCATTCCTATTTCGTTGGTCATGTTAGATCGCGTAGTAAATACACGCGTTATATAGGAACTATTTGTATTTGCCTATCCTAGGGAAAATACAACGGGTGGGAATTCGAATCGCTCCCTTTACTCATAGTTAAGGCCCTTAATTAAACCTTGGTCTTCCGGATATTATTCAGGAGGTCAAACCACTAAACCATGATTATTCGACCCACGGCCCGCGGGCCATTTGCGGTCCACCTTAACATTTTTTTTTTGTTGCAAATCACTGGATCATGAAAATATAAAATTATTTCAAAAGAAAAAAAATACAAATATAGATTGATACTTTACAAAGTTAATTACGTATTTTAATTTATTTTACATACTATTATTATTATTATTATTATTATCATCATCACCGCGTCTTACTAACCATTCAGGTTATGTGCACTTACGCTAATGTGTAATGGTAGGGTGATTGTGAGATGAACTGGAGGACCTACAGTTTAACGTGGAATCCGAACAATGGTGGAGGCCTGGCATTGCGCACTTTCACAAGTTGTGATTAATACACGTCTTGTCAGAGGTGAAGGAAGAATTTGGTAATCAGATAGATCTGTGCCGGGACCGAGGATTGAACCCCACACACCTAGCACAGAGGTCTGACCTCTTACCCCTAGACCACCAGATCACCCTTTATATACTATTTTTAAGTTATACGTAAATAAAACTATAACTTTTTATACAAATTTACCTTAAACCAGCAAATGACTACTCTAGTTTACAAGGGAGAGGTTACTATTTAGAGTGCGTACAAATATAGTCGGGAATGTTCGGACATAGTCGGAAGTGTTTGCGTTCGCTCAAATCAGCTTATACACTCGGGATGCCAAAAAGAAAAATAATATATTAAGTGTTAGATCCTAATATTGTCGGTAGAGTATTGCGTCCCGCGAGCCAACAAGAGGGAGAATCTTTGGCCCTTGGACAAGGGGCGTAGCCAGGATTTTTTTTTTTTTGGAAGGAGGGTGGGAATGTGAAATCAAATTTCGGCAAACAGATATAAAGCCCTAGATTTTGATTTTACGTAAGAAATAAATTTAAAATTTTATGTTTTATCTTCTGTGGCAAATTTAAACATATTTTCCACATTTTACTTCCCCCCCTCCCCTTGAAATGGTTATTGATGGTGGAGTTTTAGGAGGGGATATATTCCACCCCTCCCCTTCCCCGGGCTACGGTTCTGCCTTGAACTTTAAAAGATTGAAGACCCCTGCGTTAAATCAACGACTACTGGTAATTATTATTTACTATTTCCTTAATATTCACCAACTTATGGTGAGGCTAGTGTAGACTGGTGAACCCAGTGGAGACCAGGTGGACAACATACATTAACCAAACTAAAGAGAAACATTCTTTTTTCTTTACCCCTCTCTCACTCACATAAACCAATATCTCCCTCCCGCCCTCACCGCTACTCACCCCATTCCCCACTTGAACCAACAGTCCATGCGAGCGTGTTTAATACTTAATAACCCCTTCTCATGAGATAATGCTGTCATAAACCCACGCTAAACGCGGAACCCAACTTCGAACCTGTGTCCTCTCACTGCAAGAGCGGTATATCTCCCAAGCAAATTTTATACTTATGATTAGTTACCCGCTTCGGTGGCCACGTGGTCTAACGCGTCGCTCTCGCAGTAGACTAGACTACCGATGACGGGGAGATCGAGGTTCGAATCTCGGTTGGGTGTACTAAGGACGGTTTTACCAAAATTGTTTTCCACTCTCCTTCCACGAAAGTGAGAGTACACTTCCTATAAATATAACTTCCCTAGTCCCTAAGGCCATAAACGTATAGCATTAACGTAGTAAGACGCGGTGCTAAAAAAAAGTTTGTTTATTTTTATTTATTTTAACTCGAAATAGCTTAAACTTTTTAGACAAAAAGAGCCCTTGCATCATAAAATTACATTCTGGAGCTCTCTAGATTTTTTCAATAATATTATGAACATTCAATATCGAGAGTTAAATTTTACAAATATAAAACAAACAGGGATAAAATATCCAATGTTCTGAATGAACCTTTGGCAAATGACCTTTAGTCATATTTGAAAAAATTGGTAATTTTAATTACTGATGCTATTTCATATTGTGAAAAACAGTCTATTATAAAATTGTCTCAATGAGCCTGAGATAACTATAGTGGAACCAAAGGGCTGCAAGAGCACTGACAGATGCTGAAATAGACTGACAATGACGGAAATATTGGGGTTCTAATCCCGGTTGGGTCAATGGTTTCCTACTATCCTTCCACGCAAATGACGGTAAGTTATTTATAAAAAAGATCTCTTCCTCATTTCCCACCTCAATAGAGTAATTATCATATTTGCCTGTAAACTTGACAGGTAGTAAGATGCGGTGATAAAAAATTAAATAATTTTACAAGAGTATCGGTGAGCACACCTGTCTTGTATAGTTTGATTTTTCAGTGATGGAAAGGTCAGGGTTTGACTCACATCTGGGTGTATTGAAGGTTTATAAAATAGTTTCCCCAAGCACTTCCCACAAAAATATGGGCTCATTTTTTGTAAATTATATCCTTCTCATCTCTACTAAATTGATGTGATTAAATGTGAATAGCTAGTACTGGAAGAAAAACGTAATGCAAAATAGCCATAAGAATAATTCACTAACTTATACTGTACTATATTGATTTAAGGTGGGAATTTAGGGGCTGGTAGTTAAGGAAAGTGTTTTTGCAGTATTTTTTAACAAAGTTTTTTTTGTGGCTAAAATAAATAATGTATTGTTACAATGGAAACGAAGATCTTAATTTTCTTCACTTGGCGATGTCAATAGTTTTTTAATATCTGTCATTAGCATAGCAGCATCAGATTACAAACTTTCTAAATGAAGAGAAAAATTTGTCATTAAATTCCAGAACACCTTTTGAAAGATATTCAACAACTGTTGATCTGTGTATATAATTAAACTCTATGCTTCTACCAGATAATTATTTGATTTATGCTATAAAAACTGGAAAAAAATGGTCCTTTTCTCTCGTGACCTACATTCCCACCTTAACTAATCCACTTTGAAGCAGAGGAATTAAACAGGATTGATTCCGAACGGATGAAAGCACAGTACTTTGCGACACTCGTTTGGCTTTACATTCACTATTAAGAACATTTTTTGTGAATTATGTTAGAATTCGCATTCATAAATCTAATTATTTATAACTTTATTCATTGATAACCAGTATTTAAAATTAGGGTGTACAGATACAAAAAAATCTCCACATTCCAAAAAGAAATTCAGTCCCCAAATTTAGAAAATTAAAAGTTAAAACAAAGTATTTCTTTTTTGATGAAATATTGATGGAGTTTTACCACAAACAATATATAAACGGCATACAGCACGTGACCACAGATCAACTACATATCAACCACATATCAATATTTCAAAACAAGTTTATCAAAGTTGTCAACAACATATGAGCTGTTTTTGTAGATATTTATTTTTATTTATGTAATTTGAAGATTCTTTATCATAAACTCAAAAACGCAAGTATAACTTTCCATAAATGAGCACAAGATATACTCAATAGTAATAGAAATTAATCAATAAATTTAAAATGCATGTTTTTAAATTCAATATTATATATCACTATAATGTTAACACAAATATGTTAATCCCAATATTTACACCCATAAAAACTACCCTTTATTCTGTGGCACCAAAAAACTAACTCGACTAAATTTTAAGCCAAAACAATGTATGAATAAACAAACTTTTTTATATTACAATGTAATTGTGAAAAAAAACACTACAATATTTTTAGTCGTATCACGATCACATATAAATATTTTGTTTCACAATGCTTTGAATTATAATGTAAATAATATTTTTTCAGTAATAACACAATGTCATTTTTAAAATACATTCTTCTCTTCTGTACAAATTTAAATAGTTTTACAATAATGTACTGTACATTGTAGTACATAATATTACATTCACAAAAGAGGTTTCCTATAAAGGGGCTGTAACAAGTTTCAGACCTTATGGAGTCTTACATTATTTAAAAAGTAATTTAAAAAATGCAGATAAAATGTATAAGCATGTTGCTTTAGAACTAAAATTCTTAAATTTTAAAATTGTTAACATATTATTTAAAAAAATAAGAATTAAATCTTTTTTAACGGTGTTTAACATAAAATATTGCAGAATTAAAATCAAAGCAAGCTATTGATGGTCAAGGATGGCTTTTAGCGGTTTTGAAGTCTCTTAACGGTAATTCACTTAATGAATACTCTAGCATCGGTTTATCTCCTTTCCAGTAAGCTGCGCCCTTACGTTATCTGATTATTTAAAGCAAATATATTATTTGTGAACTTATTTTGTGGCTACTTTTTGATATTTTTATTAGACAAGGAACTGATTGGTTTCAAATGCTCGAACGGAACTAAAACTTTTCGTAATTTTACTTTTTGACATATGGTTTAACTATATAAATATAAACAGTAGCCTACTCTTTACAGCACATTATCGTAAAACTATTTAAAATATTACAGAAGAGAAGAATGTAATTCCAAATTTTTTGTATTTTACTGTTGATTATTGATAAGGTTTCCTTCATTAGTTATATTTAAGTTTGAATGTATTAAAATATACCTATTAATTACGCGTTATTCTATATATTTTATACTACCCGTTTCATTTGCGGAGTGATCTAAGGAGCCACGCTCGTGTTAGACTGGCCTGCCATAGACGGGGAGATCAGGGTTAGAATCCCTGTTGGGTCTACTGAAGTTCCCCCCCCCCCC
>CABFVX010002544.1:7553-29595 GCA_902151425.1 Timema shepardi | reverse complement strand
TAAATAGTTTCCCACTCTCCTTCCATGCAAATTCAGCTTCCTTTCTCATCCCTACCTCATTAAAGTAATTATAATATTAAATAGATGTTCTATGTATAGTTTATCTCCTCTGTATTAAATGTATATGTTTTCTAAAATAAATAAGGACCTATATTATGTTTTTTATTAGATTTTTTTATGTCCAAAATAATATTAGTATTTTAACTTAAAAAATACATTTGGGCAATGTTGTTTATTGATAAATACTCAACACTATCTGAATATGTAGCATGTATCATACAATTAAAATATTAATTGCATTAATCATCCTTGAATAGTTATTATAGTAACGAATAATATATAAAATATGGTATTTAAGAATAAAGAATGTTGTTTGAGTGCAATTTTTTATTGTACTACTATCTTACTACCCATCCAGGTTTTTACCATATTTAAATTATATAGGCAAGGATGAAGAAGTTAAAATTTAGAGAAAAGACTACTTATTATTATTATTATTATTATTTATCACCATGTCCTACTACCAATTCGGTTTATACTCATAAGTACTAATTACACTAATGGATTAGGAATTGTAAAGGTTGAATAGAGAGTAAGCGAACCCGTATTTGCGTGGAAGGAGAGTGGAAAACCATATAGAACNNNNCCCCCCCACCACGCCAGTTCACCCGAGTGAGATTCGAACCTAGATCTCCCCGTTTTTGGCAGTCCATCTCAACACGAAACTAGTGCTTTAGCTAACTACACCCCCTAGGTGGGGTTTAAAGAAAATACACACTCACATTTGCGTGAAGAGAGAATGGAAAAATATTTGGGAAAATAAAACCCTAGATCCAATTTTCAGGGTATATAGAACCATCGTCTACGTCACTGGTAAAGCCAGTATATTATGAACTACTGGTTTGGGTGTATACAACGTGTATCCAAAACATTGCATCAAATTATAATTTGCTATTCCTTGGGTGAAAATAGAATAATTCACATCAGCAACCTAGGGTCTATATTTAATATTAAAGGCATATACACCCCTAAAGATAGAGATAAAAACGACTGCTGTGTGAAATATTATGAAAACTACTTAGGGTATTACGACTAATCTTTTTATACTAGTTATTATTATTATTATTATTATTATTATTATTACTAGCACCACTTCTTACTACCCGTCCGGGTTATACGCACTTACGCTAATGTGTAATAGTAGGGTGATTGTGAAATGAACTGAAGGACCTACAGTTTAACGCGAGATCCGAACCACGGTGGAGGCCTGGCATTCCCCACATTCACAAGATATCTTGTCAGAGGTGAAGGAAGGGTTTGGTAATCAGATTATAAATCTGTGCCGGGATCGAGGATTGAACCCCGGCCGCCAGCACAGAAGTCTGACACCTTACCCCTAGACCGCCAGGTCACCTTATACTACTTATTGAAACCTTGATCATTAATAAACTAAATTTGCTGTTACCGATACCCACTCCCATAATGTAAAAAAGAGAGGAGTTGTAACACTCTTTTTCTGCAATAAAATATGTCGTTTTGAGCTCTATCAAGGGGTGTATACCGCCCTTAATATTCAAGATGGTTCCTAGGTTGCTGTTGGGAATTATTATATTTTCACCCAAGGAATAGCTTGTCATAAGTTGATGCAATGTTATAGACACACGTTGTGTATATGTTCTTTGAGGATAAATTTTTGTTTATAAATGAAAAAGAGTAGTACGAGTTTATCTCAAATTGAGTTAGTGCTGCCATCTGTTAGATCAGGTTTGTGAAAAGTGTGGTCTGCGGGCCGCATATGGCGCGTTTAATGGTTATGTGCTTCCCACGGACCTATCGATGAACCAACATATAAGATAACCCAATTCTTCTTTTTTATAAACGTTGTAGGAATACAAAATTTGAGATTATTACAGTTGGAAGTTGGTCAATATTTAGTGTAATCCAGTGGGTGAGATTGGTATTCCAAATTCTACTCATTACTCACCCAAAATCTATTCCTAAAAAATGATTAAATCCGCGCACCATATGTGTGCAATATTTGTCAGAACAAAAGTGTGTTTTCAATCATAAAAAAAAGAACTAACAACTGAGGCGATTACATTTACTGATTCGCATTTGTCATCTATTTTGAACGTGACTTTAACCAGATATCTAAAGCCCCTTACATACTTGATTCAAATACAAAGTTTCATATTTTCGGTAAAAAATAAATCTAGGATAAGTCTTAAAATATTATGTAATCTTAATCTGCCTTAAACTATGAGTGAAGAATGACCATATTCCTGGATAGCTCAGTGGTATGAGCATTGGCGTACTAAGCCGAAAGTCCCGGGTTCGATTCCCGTGTCCAGGTGTCAATTTTCAGAATTTAATTTTAGTTTTGTTATGGTAAATATTTTATAATTAAGATGTTCCATTTAAGATGGTGACAGTATTGAACTTTCTAAAGGGTAGATTCCTTTTTTTTTTTAATGTTCAATGTCCCTTATTATCTAGCGTGACCATATTTTTTTTTAAAAAAGGGACATAGAGACTTCTTCCTGACTTAAAAAATTTACAAAATTGGGACAGAAATTCATTAGTACGCAATAAGTATATAGCTTATTTGAACCAGTTATTTTCCACTTATAATACATAACGGAAGTGTATTAAGTTTCAACACTATCCTTAAAATTTTAATAGTATTTCACAAACATAAAATTTTACTGTTACCATGTCTTCCCACGTTCGCCGAAAAACTAGCGCAGAACAGAAACGAGGTCACGTGACGAGCTCTAAGCCAATCACAATATTTCCACCTAATCGGCGCGAGCTGTTCCACTAAAGTTAAACTCATCATTACTTTGTCCGTTCTGCCTGAGAAGTTCGGCGCAGAAGAACCAATTAAATCTCATAGACAACCATCTCAAATCAATGCGCATGCGCATTTGACAACGCCTGCGCTCTACAACCAGAAGCTATCAGACAGTTTCATTGGCCTTTGTGAGGAGATTTGAAATAACCCGTTGATGGAAAGCGAGTGTATCGATGTATTAAGTTAACATTATAGGATTATAACATTATAATTTGAAAACATTTATCGGTAGAATGATCTAAAATGTATGTTTATACACTAGAAAATAAAATAAGTTGATAATGAGCTGTTTAAAGTTTTCGTTGCAACAATCATGGGTTAACATACAATGGGTGAGTTGCTGCACCACTCAAGCAGATTCTGCTTCCTATTTTCGGTGAACGTGTAAATAAAGCTTAAAAAAGAAGCCAGAATACCATACAATCAATATATTTCTTGGAGCAAACAAACATACAGAGACAGCGAACAATTTTTTACCTCTTGTTATTAGTTTAAACAGCTGATGCAGCAGTGCTACCACACGTTGCAGCATTAATCAGACTGACAAATTTCGACTTATCGCAGAGAGAGCGTTCACAATAGTTGACAATACGTCATAGCGTGCACGTATTTGACCTCGGAATGTGGTTATGATACTTATTTTCATGCATCATTAGCGGAGCCTTTCACGCATTTGATGTTCAAAACGTTCTAAGCTTCTCGAACTACTGTGGTCAAAGGGATAACATGGAACTGGAATTAATAAAAAGAGACAATTTAACGTTCTGTTCAAGTTTAATGGGGACAACAGGACCACAGTAAAAAAAAGGTACAATCCCGTTAAATTATTATTAGCACCGCGTCTTACAATTCGTTCGGGTTATACGCACTTTCGCTAATGTGTAATGGTAGGGTGATTGTGAGATAAAATGAAGGACCTACAGTTTAACGTGGAATCCGAACCATGGTGGAGGCCTGGCATTCCACACATTCACAAGTTGTGATTGACACACGTCTTGTCAGAGGTGAAGGAATGGTTTGGCACCGAGTATTGAACCTCGGACCCCCAGCACAGAAGTCCGACAACTCACCCCTAGATTAAAACGGGACATATGGTCACACTACTTTATGGTCAAACAGGTTGGAAATGCCTGTGTTAGACAATCAGTAGACCTGTCTAATGCACTTTAGATTAAAGTTTAAAAAGCTCTTTCTGTCATATTTAAATTGCATTATAAACAAAATAATTTACTAAGATCCTTGTTGGGTTTGAAATCTAAACATTGTCCTGAAAAAAGTATGTAATATGACATTAACCCGCTTTTAGTCTGTACCCTTTCGAATATTATATAATTTATAAAATCCACCATTGATTAACTTTTGAAATAAATAAATAATTTAATGCTTTTTTCCTTATATAAAATACTCATTTAAAATATTTACATCAGATATAGAAGTAGTCGTTGTGTTAAATCGATTATACGAACAACATTTTGGGAGCTCTAGTACTGATAATAAGTTTTTGTTAATTATCCCTCCAAACGTAAATGGGTCGAGTAGATTATACAACTTCTACGTACTTTACACGGATGAGGAAGAGGCAGTAATATTAGATAATTCCGTGTTAATTGCTCGCTTTAACGGGTTTTTCATAATATGTCAGCAAACAAAAAGTTGATTTTATTTTTTTACTGGTATTGTATTATTCTTCCCTTGGTTAATTAGTTAAGAGCCATTTTGAGGTAATTTAAAAATATATTTAAAATCCATATAATTTTGTCGTTAATTAACAAAAATATGGCACTTTAATTTCCCTCCATTTTTCTATTTACTCTTAATTTTTTTAAAGATATTATATTTTTTAATTGCTAAGACGTGTTTTATTATAGAAGAAAACAAATTTTTTAATATCTAACCTTTTTTGGCTAATTTTAATAACTATAATTTCAAATTATAAAGAAAAAATTAAGCAAAAAACAAAGGTAATTTAATAATAGGTGGTCTTGGGGTAAGGTGTCAAACTTCTATACTGGCGTCCGGGGTTCAATCCTCGGTCCCGGCAATGATTTATCTGATTACCAAACCCTTCCTTCACCTCTGACAAGACATCTTGTGAATGTGAGGAATGCCAGGCCTCCACCGTGGTTCGGATTCCACGTTAAACTGTAGGTCCTCCATTTAATCTCACAATCACCCTACCATTACACATTGGCGTAAGTGCGTATAACCCGAACGGGTAGTAAGACGTGGTGCTAATAATAATAATAATAATAATAATTCACCAGTTATAAATTTTTAGGCCATACCAGTAATTGAACCCGGGAATCTTCTCTCTTTAAATAGACACGCTACCGAATGAGCTAAGGTGTATGATTAGTATTATTGCTAAAAATATTTAATATGCGCTCACATCAACTATTGGTATGGACCAAACTTCAAACTCGTATAAACTAAGTTGTTTGTGATGGAGAAGTCAGGAATTGAATAGCAACCCGGACCACTGAGGGTGGCTTATCATAAGTGTATTTCCTCTTTTTCTCTCTATGCAAATTATTATAAAGTTTATCTAAATTCCACCTTATTATTCTCAACCACATTAATGTAATTAAATGTAAGATTTAGCTTTAACTGGCACTTTAACTTATTATTATTATTATTATTATTATTATTATTATTATTATTATCACCACATCTTACTACCCGTTCGGGTTATACGCACTTACGCTAATATGTAATGGTAGGGTGATTGTGAGATGAAATGGAGGACCTACAGTTTAACGTGGGATCCGAACCACGGTGGAGGCCTGGCATTCCCCCACATTCTCAAGTTGTGATTAATACACGTCTTGTCAGAGGTGAAGGAAGGGTTAGGCAATCAGATAAATCTGTGCCGGGACCTAGGATTTAACTCCGGACCCCCAGCACAGAAGTCCGTCACCTTTGGTATAATGGGCGCAAAGTCCGGTTGAAGGTCAAGTTAGTACTATTACTATTTCCAACTTTACTTTTTACTAAGGTTACTTAACGTTCACTTCCAGAACTAGCTTATGTTATCATATGACTTTCAGCCTAACTTAACTTTAGAACATTGTAGGACTGACTTGCTGAAGAAGAGGAGACTGGGGTTCAAATTCCAGTGGGAACTATTGAGGTGTTTTTTTCTTTAAATGGTCTCTCACTCTCTTTCCTTGTAGATATGGTCTCTAAAATGCTTCCTTCTTCATCCCTACTCCATTAGGGTGACTATCAGATGTGAGTAAAACCTGAACAGGTAGTAAGACGTGGTGCTAAAAAAACAAACTATTTAACAGATTCATCGCCCTGTCACCAAGCTTATCAATTGAGAAAGAGAAACCCACTTTTTGCGAAATTATACATTAGTCAGCCTTTCCACGAATCTAATCTGCTACCCTTCCTTATCTTAGTATTGTATTATATTGTATGCTACGTGACATAAGAAGGCTTGTGAGCGTGCCCTTTCCCCACTACTTTTCCGGGAATGGTTGGCGGGACCATCACCAGGCGTCACGAGCATAGGTGGAGAAAAGGGTGACACCGTTGCCTGGGGGTAGATTGGTGACCCGTATTTTATAAACGACTGAGAGGTGCATACATCACCAGCAATGGCAGGAGTGGTCGAGTAACAATCCTATCATCCGCTTCCGTGACCACGTGGTCTAACGCGCTACTCTCGCAGTAGACTATACCGTCGATGAATGGGAGATCGGTGTTAGAATCTCGGTCGTGTGTACTGAGTTGTTTTTTTTACAAAATGGTTTACCTCTCTCCTTCCACACAAATGCGGGTACACTTCTTATACATATAACCTCCTTAATCCATTAAACCATTAGAGTAATAAGTACATAAACAACCGCGTAACCCGAACGGGTAGTAAGATGTGGTGCTGAAAATAAAAATGAAAAAAATAAGACTATTGAAATTGACCTCTCCCAAAAATATATATATATATTCATAGGATAAATGAATAGTTGAATAAATAATTCTTATCAACAATTGAAAGTCTTTCTTTTGTGGCTGTTACGTCTTCCTTATATTATTTTGTACCATTCACCATAGTCCAATACGTTTGCCGAAGTATTATGGGACCTGCAGTACGGTATATAATACTGCGTTTTAAACTGATTTAGGATTTACGTCATCGCAGCCAGAGTGGGGAGTGAAGACTCGTTACACGCTCGACCAATCCGTGAAGGATAGTTGTCATAGCAACCGATGCACGTTGCCGAATTTCATGACAGTCCGTATACTTGCACAGTAGTAGCGTGCAAACTGCCGCTATGTGGCAACTAAGCACCCCAACAGCCTACCCACCACACGGATCTTAAATTATTATTATTAGCACCGCGTCTTACTACCCGTCCAGGTTGTACGCACTTACGCTAATGTGTAATGGTAGGGTGATTGTGAGATGAAATGGAGGACCTACAGTTTAACGTGGAATCCGAACCACGGTGGAGGCCTGGCATTCTCCACATTCACAAGATGTCTTGTCAGAGGTGAAGGAGGGGTTTGGTAATAAGATAAATCGGTACCGGGACCGAGGATTGAACCCCGGCCGCCAGCACAGAAGTCTGACACCTTACCCCTAGACCGCCAGGTCACCTTGAATCTTAAATCAGTTTAAATCGCAGTATAATACTACGTAGGAGTTACAAGAACCCAGGGCGTTACTGATTACGCCTGGTCAACGACGAGCGTTACACAATAGTATCCAAGGCATTAAAGTATTTACAGTAGCCCCCTGGCTTCTTTGGTGCTGACTGACAGCTCACAGCTGACTTCTGACAGTCAACATTTAGGTATATATCTAAACATTGACCGTCAGAAGTGACAGGTACTAAATACATGTTTTTTGCATATCATCTGGTTCGGCGTAGGGATACGTAATTTGGTCTGGTAACTTTTTAAAGCTGTCAGTCAGCACCAAAGAAGCCATGGGACTACTGTAGAGAGCTAAAATATCAAACATATTTCTTCACGTGTCATAATTTTAAACCTACACCATCGGGCACGTTGACTAAACATTAAAGCTAATCTATTCTATAGTGTTTATCATAAGAAAGTTGTAGTTTGAATCCCGTTTCGGTGTACTGTGGGTTGCTCTTCCTATGTGATTTCCCACAATTGCATGCACATTTCCTCTAAATGCCCATCTTCTTCATACATGCCCATTCTAGTGTGATTTGTCTGGTCGGCTAATATGACGTGGTTTATAATAAAGTTATCTCTGCCCTGAGTAGCACGCCATACAAATCCATATAATTAACTTTTAGGTAAACCCGTTTTCATAGATGTAGACATAGGTTCTTCCAAGTTATCAAATATTATCAAAACATGTTAATTTATTTAAAATGGTTTAGAATGTATTAATACAATTACACTTTTTTTTATATATACATAAAATTTAATTCTATGAAAATTAATAAAATTATCCTGGTTCCGATCATTTTAATGTCATAGTAATAAAAGTAATGTTATTATGATTGAGGATTTTTTTTCTTTAAAGGTAAACAACTTACAAGATAATTCACCTTTGAACTATCGATAGGCCTATTGTTTATCAGACTTTTATGTAATGTATATTAATAAACTCTGACAAGACATCTTGTGAATGTAAGGAATGCCAGGTCTCCACCGTGGTTCGGATTCCACGTTAAACTGTAGGTCCTTCATTTCATGTCACAATCACCCTACCATTACACATTAGCGTAAGTGAGTATAACCCGAACGGGTAGTAAGACGTGGGGCTAATAATAATACTATATTAATAAAATGAAGAGTTTGTCTGTCATGAGAATTGCGTGATATATATCGCAAGCACAGGGCTTGAATTTTAAAATGAGCTAGCCCCTGTGCACAAACATATGCGCCTAGATGCCAGAATTTTAAATTTTCAATCAGATTATTTTAAATTTATTAAAAATTGTCACGGGGGAACTAATATTAATATTTTTTTCTGTCAGTTTGAAGCAAAGAAAAGCGTTGCTCGGATGATCATGCAATTAACTGTATGGTTACCCCGGGCAGCCACGGCTACTTATGCTAGTTGACAATATAGAAATAATTAGATCTACTAAAAAATAGCTTTTTTTTTAGCACCGCATCTTACTACCCGTTCGAGCTATACGCTTTGTACTAATTACGTTAATGCTTTTAGAGATTAGGAAAGTTATATTTAGAGGAAGTGTACACGAATTTGCATGGAAGGAGAGTGGAAAACCATTTAGGAAAAACCATCCTCAGTACACCCTACCAGGATTCAAACCACGATCTCCTCATCATTGGAATTCTAGTGTAGTGCGAGAATGACGCATTAGACCATGTGATCACCGAAACAGGTCAATAGAAGCATTGGTTATTATTAGTTTGGATACCAATCGTGAAATAAAATCATTTCTTAAATCAAACCTCGACCTCTCTATCATCAGCAATCTAGTGCATTGTAAGCCTGACAGCTTAGGCCTCATGACCATCAGTATTGGAACTTATTTTTACGTTAACACCTTGTAATGACTTTTTCAGTTGGTATAGAACTAGTAAAATACGCTTCCTGACCAACCAACATTATAAACTATTCTCCGATTATACGAGGCAGTAAAAAGAAGAAGAAAACTTGTTATTTTCTTTATCAGCGCCTTCATCCGGGGTAAGAAGAAAATAAAAGGTTGAGACCTGAAATGATATTAAACTAGCCCCATTTTTTTTCGAAATGGAAAATTTCATTGGTATCATTAAATACTGAGAGGGCATCCATCATTTTTTTTTTTGTTATCGTCTATTGTGTCGTAAGAGCTGGAGGTGATAACATCTTATCGCTATTTTGGCGAATTATTTACTAGCCAGAAGCCGGAGGTCGGGATTTATAGCTTTACTTTCATTGCCAATTTAAGTTGGTTTTCCAACGCCATTACTTTCAAGCTTGTCAAAATTCTAGTGTTACGTCCTTGTTACAACATAGTACTACCACTATTATCTGTAGCATTAAAGTCTCGTCAAGTATGTATTTTAAGCACCTATTGAAGCCACTTAATCGTTATAAACTTGTTGGTAGCCAAAATCTTCTAAAATTGGCATTATTTGTATTGTGTAAGGATATAAAGAAAATTGCGTGAAATACAATTAATTAACAATCAATTAAATATGTTATCTTTAATTGTATTTTCTACCATGTTTTGCTACCTGTCTAAGATAGCCATTTTGTAAATAAATCTCAAAGCTTTGATGTAATTGAGCTTATATGCACATCGGTGGTTACGCGGACTAAATGTAGAGGTTCATCTAGTTTGGCTTAGCTAGGAGTGAATCAAATCATCTGTTGGTGTACTTAGACTTATTTGCTAAAAGGTTTCCCCCTCCCCCCTCCACGCTAATTCTGGTACCTCTCCAGTCTAAATTCTAACGTCCTTCTCCCTAAACCATTAGCGTAATTAAAATCACTCAGCAATAAAAAAACAATCGCATAATTTTAACAAGTGTATGACCCGCCTCGGTGGCGTAGTTGGCTAACGCGCTAGTCGTGTTGAGCTCGTACTGCTGAGGACGGGGAGATCGAGGTTCGAATCTCGGTTGGGTGAACTGGGGGTGGTTTTTCCTAAATGGTTTTTCACTCTCCCTCGAGGTAAATGTGGGTTCACTTCCTCTAATTCAACCTTCCCAATTCCTAAACTATTAGCGTAGTTAGTACTTAAAGCGTATAACCCGAACGGGTAGTAAGACGCGGTGCTAAATAATAATAATAATAAGTGTATGCATATGAGGTGTAATTAATGAAATATTTATAGTATCAAAATATCTACTATCTAATAATATTAATGACCGTCCCCATGGTATAGTGGTCAATGCACTTGGCTACGAATCTAGGGGTCCTGGGTTCGTTTCTTGGCTAGTGCCCTGGGTATTTTTCCCGGAAGGGAAATCACCGCAATGGTCACCAGGGTTTATTAATTAGGTTAAAGTTAAATTTAAGTGTCACCACTGGTTCCACACCCTCATAATCACTTTCAATTTACCGGGACATGGAAAGAGCCTCCACGGAATTACGATTAGTAGATTCGGGCGTCCTCTGGGTAGTGCTACATTATTACTGGATACTCTTTTAACTACTGGACTATGAATGATTTTGCCCAGACGCGCAATATTATTATTATTATTGGTATTAATATTGTTAAATTATGTTAATATTAAACATATTTGAATATCAATGTGTCTTCTTATAATTATCTTTGAACTGTAGAGGTGTCTAGGATTAGATTACATAAGCATCTTAGAGGAGAGGGGAGGGGGGGTTCTAGCTTTGCTTCTTTTTGATTACAAGAGGTAATAAGGGGAGGGGTTCAGAACAATACTTACGTAATACACAGAGAGACGGATAAGAACGGAGCCGTAACCCATCCTTTCCAAATACACACATGATAATTAAAAGTGTCGAGACGTGGATTTAAGAACCTTGGTCATTAGATTAAAAGTATATTAGAGTTTTTTTAATAAATATAATCACTTATTAATTCATGTATTCACTAATAATAGATACTATTATTTATAATTTAAAATGAATGTGAATTAAAATCACTTTTATTATATATTTTTGTAATTTAATTTTTTTTTAGCTGTTTGGTACAATAAATTTAAATTCATTTTACAGCAGTTTTTCATTATGAATATTTCGCACCATTAATTTACACCTTTATGTTAGTCATTACTAAAAATTTATAAATCGCAAACAAAAATAATAGTTATTCCTGTGAAAAAAAATACAAAAATTTCGACAAATATAACGCTAGTAATAGGGAGTCGGGTTCGGACGTTTGCTTATTTTTTCGTGCACAAGGGAGGGGGAGAGGAGGTGCAAAAAAAAGGGGGTGATTACGTGATACTTGAATGCCCCCTGTGAGTTTGTTAACAAATAATATAATCAATAGAATAATATATTTAATTTGATTAATTTGTTTTTCGCCACCTACCACATTTGCCCAAAATTATGTTCGGCTTATCCTGAATTTCAGGCTACCTGGATTCAGTCTAATGGGAATTTACTGTAATTTAGCTTAATCGGTGAATTTCTGGACACTTTTAAAACAGGATTTCCGATTACTTAAAATAGTGATTGAGTTATCTAAAAAAAAAGGTCTTGGACTTAAGGATGTAGTGCCTATGATTATTTTAGTTACAATACAAATTACGATTCACAAAAAGGAACCTAAACTGAATGGATAATAAAAGTAATTCCCATAAATACGTTAAAAATAAACTTTCCCTGGTCAAAATCAGTTGCTGTTTAGTGCTGCGCGTCTTTTTATTCGGGGATATGTGAATTTTAACTACACTATTGGCACAGGAATGAGGAAAGTCAAATGGATAAGGAAAGGTGGTAAGTCATCCGTGCCCTTTGTACACCTGGTAAAGATTCCAACCCCGACTTCTCGGTCACTGTCAAACACGTCTATAAGAGAGCTACAATTTAGTCCGGTCAACCTCTGTGGTCTTGGGGGCAAAGGGCTCACCTCAGTACCCGGTGTTCGTGGGTCAAAAACTCTGCCGAAATTGACGGATTTTTCTCGAACAATAAAAAAAGATCCGTAGCACAACTTTCTTTGGAGGGGAAGCAGAGCCATTGGTACCATGTTGATTGTGGCATGTAAAATAACCCTGGAAGGTATGTGAAAATATTATTATTATTATTATTATTAGCACCGCGTCTTACTACCCGTTCGGGTTATACGCACCTACGCTAATGTGTAGTGGTAGGGTGATTGTGAGATGAAATGAAGGACCTACAGTTTAACGTGGAATCCGAACCACGGTGGAGGCCTGGCACTCCCCACATTCACAATATGTCTTGTCAGAGGTGAAGGAAGGGTTTGGTAATCAGATAAATCTGTGCCGGGACCGAGGATTGAACCCCGGCCGCCAGCATATAAGTCTGACACCTTACCCCTAGACCGCCAGGTCACCGACTTATGTGAAAATACTTTTCCGGCAAAGTTAGTAGGCTCTTTCGCACTCGCTCGTAGAAACTGATCGTGTGCTGATATAATAGGTCGGTTCGAAAAGTGCTTTTCAAATATTTCAAATGGGTGGGTAAAATAAAATTTTAGTCCACGTGCTTAGTGGTGTGCCTGTTTTTATTCAAATTTTAACATATTTAATCAAAACACTTTCCGGAGAAATAATCTGACTCAAATTTTACAATTCTGTTTCTTTTTCAGATCATTTGCAATTTAAAGACCCAGCTTCGCAAATGTGACAACTTCATCTAGACTCCGGAAGTTGATAGCTTTCCTCGTGACCTGTTTCACGTTAAAACAGTCGACGTCTCTCCCTTTTTTTTCCCCCTCAACAGCAACAACTTCCCCCTTACCCTCTCTCTCTACCCAACCATCCTGAACCCTTCCTTCAACCCCTAACCACCTTTCCACCCTGAAACCTCTTGACGCAACGACCTTATTTCACACGCTGCGTAAATCCGCGAGTCTCGGAGCCTGTGTTCTAATTTGATCACAAGGTAAGCCAGTTACGCCCTACAGGCCAACCAACATACGTCACTTCCCTAATCCAGACTCGCAATAACTTTCCAGCTCTCTCTCTCTCTTACAGCGCGTTCCTATTAATTACAAGGTAGTCTTCCTCGGTAAGAGTACAATCTTCTGAGGTCTCGCTAACTCATCTGGGTTATTTCGCATTGCCAGGTTTACCCGAGTCTATTAACTGATACCAGTGCCGTGTAGTTGAGTGTCGCCAGAGTAAGCAGATATAGCTTAAACCAGTGGCTTGTTACTTGTTTTGTTTTTTTAGTTTGACCTCAATTATTTTCTTCGAGTTCGTTGCAACACCTTGCTTTTTTTGGATCTTAAATTTTTAATTAATATTTAATTAGTATAATACACACTTCAGTGATTGAAGTCTTAAGGCGTCACTCTCGTGTTATGTTGACCTGCTGAAGACGGGGAGATCGGAGTTTGAATCCTGGTTGGGTGTATTGAGTTTTTTTTACTAAACCATTTCCCACTCTCTCTCCACGCACATGCGCCTAGATTATATCTAAAATATTTCTTTCCTCTCCCCTATCCGATTAGAGTAAATATCATAAATGCGTATACTAATCTGAATAAGTAGTAATACGCGATGAATAATAATAATAATAAAAATCACCAGAAATATCCGCTTATTTACACTAATATGGTAGGGGTGAATATGGTAAAGTTTAGTGGAAATGTATCCACATTGATGCGGAAGGAGATTGAAAAAAAATTTTTTTTAGGTAAAACCCACTACCCGGGATTCGGAACTCGACCTACCCATCACCATCAAATCAGACCATATGAGTTTGATGCCTTAGCTCGCGTGTCCCAGCAAATGTGGGTTATATTTATTGAAAGAATGAGGGTCTACTTTTGTAGCGTAGAGCTTCCTAACTTAAAACAAAAATACCACAATGTAATCATTAAATCTGAACTTACCACGATTTTTTTTTCTAACTACATTGTTAGGGGCCTTCTACAATATGCTCATTGTAACATAAAAAAGGTTTCACGCGTTTAATTAAGTTTTAGAGCTTTGGTAGAAAAACTTTATTAAAAACCCTAAAATGGTTTATTCAAATTACGTGGAAACTTTCAAACCATATTTTTTCCTAGGACCATGAATTGTTCTTTTAAAATTACACGAAATTTTTCCTCAAAACAAAGATAGCGTTAACTTTAACCATTAAAATGTAAAGGTCAGTTTTCTTACTGATCTTACTATAGCCTAAAGTATAATTATGGTAGGAAAAAAGCTTTTCAAAAAGTTATTCAAAGGAAAACTGGGATATAGAATTAAGGTGGTAGTATAGGGAGCACGGGCTGTTGGCAATATTTTTTGCAGTTTTTACATCAACACATTTTTTGGTAAAAAGAAATCAAACATTGTTTCAGTAAAAACATAAGAATTTAATTTTCTTCACAAGGTGACATCAACAGTTCTTGAATATTTGTCAAGGGTATCCTGGAATTTAATGACAATATTCTCTCTTCATTTAAAATTTTTCTCATCTAATACCACTATGCTCATAACAGATATTCAACTGTTGATATCACCATGGGAAAAAATTGAGCTTTATGTTTTTACTGAAGCAATATTAATTTGATTTATTTTGGTCAAACATTTTTTTTCCTATAAAAATTGTTAAAACGCGTGTTCCCCCCTTAAAAAACGTATCTTTACGTCCATCAACCTAGAAATTATACATACGATTAAGCTAGAACCAAGAATCGTATCGAAGTATGGTTTTCTTCATGCTTCACTTGCCAACGACAACATTGGATTCAGTTAAATATTTTTGTGTGTTTTAAATATTATTTTTAGCATGGTGTCTTACTACCTTTTAGAGTTATATGCCTATGTACTAATTACTCTAATATGTTTGGAATTAGGAAGGTTAAATTTAGAGGAAGTGTTCCCACATTTGCGTGAGAGCCAGTTAAAAGTTATTTAGGAAAAACCACCCTCAGTACATCCAACTAGGATTGAACACCGATCTCCCCATCATCGGTAGTTAAGTCTATTGCGAGAGTAGCGCCTTAGAATATGCGGCCACCAAAGTGGGCTAACTTTTTTTTTGTGGTTAAACCTTTTCACTGATCACAATTTCACTGTTTGCTAAAGTAGAATTTTAAAAAAACGCTTCATAAAGAGACGTCTTCGCCTAGCTTAGACACTATCTTTGGAGTAATACGGGCTCTTAATGTGTTAACATATTATAAAAATTGATACTTAAATAATCTGCTCCATATTAACTAAATAATCAAAGCAATAATTCTTTTAGCAAATTTTGGAAACACGACTTTTCACAGGTAAAGTTAATAGGGTGTATTATGATTTTATATATAAAAACTAAACTTTTATGAAGAATTATTACTTCATGGTTCTGTTCTAAATTATTTTTAAAAAAATATTATAAATACGGGTAAATAATCTCTCAAATAAAATAGGATGTAAACTTTATTTTTATATTTTAACGAATATGAACTGAAATAAATAACAATTATGGCATGTATGTGCTACATCAAATTGTAGCTCCGTTTGTGGAAAGATTAATGAACACTAGTGTCATTTTTCCCTGGGCACACCCAAATTAAATTTACTAAGAGTAGACTACATCCTTTCCGTAAAGACTCTGTCCATATCCCGATGAGGTGAGGGGATGATGATAGTGAATATAACAGGGTGGAGTCAATACAGATCTTAAACTAACCTAAGCTTAACTAACCAAACCCTAATGACAATGGTAATTATTTCCCTTTTGAGAAAAATCCTCTTGTACCAGCTGAGGTTCAAACCCAAACCTTTAGGTCAGTATTCAGGGCCTCTGACAACAATAACCAAGAGGCCAGTTAACTGAAATAAATGTTCATATATATATATATATATATATATAAATTAAATTTAAATTTTGAAAGGGTAGTGAAGATTAAATAAAGCTTCGGGCAAACATGGGTATGTAACATTAAACATCCCTGAAAGACAAAGCTCAAAATATTGTGACGTCCCCGTATTTGATAATAAATCAACCACGTCATTGTTTCTCATAAGGAGCGAGTTTACAATATACTTGTTTGCTTTTCCCTAGCGTTCATCACGTTAAAAACAATATTTTCTTTTATCTAGCCACCTGTCGCAACCATAATTGATAAACATATTTTAAAATTTATATTCTGTTATTTTTTAATGTTTCATTTTTATTCGGAACTTAAAATAGGCAGTACATGATAAAACGTGAATTTGAAGAGCTCGTGAGATAAAGTCAATTTTTCGTAGTTTTTTTATAACCAAAAACACTTCTGACAAAATAAACAAAACCTGGCTTCATTAGATGGATACGTTTAGTATAATTTTCCACAGAGAACGATCACAAAAATTATTTAATATCTGACACGGGAATTTCTGAATTCTTACGGGCATTTTATGTTCATTTTAAAAGTTTATGTTTAAATTTTACTATGCCCATGACAGATATTTAATTTGGAAGTGTAGGCTACACGATAAAAGGTCAGTGTTTTTTTTCTTCAGTTTTTATATCAACACTTTTTTTTTCGGTCAAAATAAGTAAGATATTGCTCCGGTAAAAACATGTGGTTTAATTTTATCCACATGATGATATCAACAGTTGTTAAATATAAGATGTCATTAACATAAAAGCATAAAATGAGAAACTTTTTAAATGAGAATAAAAAGTTGTCATTACTGTAAATTCCTGGACACCCTTGACTGATCTTCAAGAACTATTATCATAATGTGAAGAAATTTAAATTCTAAAATTGTTAGGAACATTTTCGAAATATTTAGAATTTTCAAAATTCACTCACAAGTAACTAACCTTTAACGAATTGTTACCTAAAAATCATGTATACAATTTTATTTTGGAAGTCAAACACTTCCTAGATACATTTTCGAAAAATTTGGAACTCAACAAAATCTTTCATCATAATTTAAACTAAGCAATAGAGTCAAAATGATAAAAAAAATGTTTCGAGGTATAGCCATATAATATATAAATACAGTATCAAGTTCTAACTAAATACATTAATCCGTTTCAGATCTGTGGTCAGGGACAGGCATACATAAAACCTGACACGGACAAAATTGTAAAAACAATATTTGGGTTTGGAGGCACATAAAACGTAAAAATCAATCATAATCTTGAGTTAAACATCTTTCACGATTACAATATTTAATTTTTCTTTAGATTAGAAAGTAAAATCAAAACAAACTGTCAAGTTTGTATTTTTTTTCTTCTGAGAAGTGATTTTTACAAGAATATATATTTATTATTGAGGTTAAAGAAATAACTTACACCTTAGTTCAGAAGGTAGCGCGTCTGTGTACTAAATTAAGGATCTCAGATTCAATTCTCGACATTACAGATTTTTTTTTTAAATTGGTGGGATGTGGGTTTACGCTTTAATATTGATGAGTTAATGGCTGGAGACTGGGTGTTCTGCCTGTCCTGATCTTAAGTTATATTTTTAAGGTAAATGAAGCTACCTAAGCCTTAGAAAGATGATAGTGGAAAATACATGACTTGAATAAATTTATTATTATTATTAGCACCGCGTACTACTACCCGTTCGGTTTATACGCACTTACGCTAATTGTGTAATGGTAGGGTGATTGTGAGATGAAATGGAGGACCTACAGTTTAACGTGGAATCCGAACCACAGTGGAGGCCTGGTATTCCCTACAATCACAAGATGTCTTGTCAGAGGTGAAGGAAGGGTTTGGTAATCAGATAAATTTGTGCCGGACCGTATATGTTATTCAAGATGTATTTATTGTTAATTTTAGTCAGTTGGTTATTCTTATACGATATTATACTGTAATACCATTGTTTTTATGACATTTTTAATACATAAGTTATATTTTAATATTAAATAATAGTCTTGATAAATTGATTATATAAATATGATAATTTAATGGCACCTTGTTATATATATAAATAAATAATAATTTCATTCAAGAGCTGGATTTGTTCACACAAGTTATTAATCCCATCTATATAGCAATTCTACTCACGTACTTTTTTGTTTTTATTTATTAAATAATAGTTTACACTATAGGCGATGCAGTATTAGCCGTGCATAGGCCTATATATAATTTGTTAATGTGCAACAATCCAGTTTCGATAATATTCCACAAATTGTATACATGAAACTCATAAATTATACAAATCAATCAAATGATTTTAGCTAACGTAATAACGTAACGTAATATGATATATTCCTCTCAAAGTTTTTTCATATTCATCGATATTGTCACATTTCAAGATAGTTTTTTTTTTCCAGAATGATGTAAGTTTTATATTTGAATGCGTTATTACATATTAAATGTTTATTGAATAAATTATGCAAGTTCAATAATCTTGAGCTACGTGCTTCATTTAAAGATAACATTTTATTATGTATTATTATATTTAACAGTAATATAGTGATTTATTTATTAATTTAAAAATATTTATAACTCAGGACTAAATTTTAAGTTAGTATATTATCTTGAAACAATGCTTATTTTGGTAATATTTATTATAGCTCGTATAAAAAAGGGATATTTCTAAAACCTATTTACAATAATAAGTGTAAATATAAATAAACTGTAAATATTTTCCTAGTTATAGCTGCTGTCATGTGCTTTTATTAAATGTTTAATATTAGTGTTTATTTTAAGACCAATATGTCACCATTTGTATTATTCTAAAAATGTTCTTGGTTTAATTTTTTTTTCCGGCCAGTAAAATAAATACATAAATAAATAAAACGTGTTTGTGTCTGTTATATAATTTTTAGTTTAATGATATATAAACACATATTATTGCTAACACATCAATAATGTCTGCAAATAAATTCCTAGAGGAGTTGATAGGCAGATTTATAAGGGGAATCACATTTTATATTATGGTTAGAACCTATACGATTATTGATACGTATATTTGGAATATTTTTGTGTAAGATTTAATATATCTTAAATACAAATGTAGAGTCACATTATTTTTTATTAAAGTAGGTATATCAGTAATCTTACACCTTAGCTTAATCGGTAGCTCTTTTTCCTACTTAGTTAAGTGTACCTGATTCGATTCCCAGCATGGTCAAAAAATTAATAATTGGTGAAATATGGGTTTACACTCTCACATTGATAAATTAACGGCTGGGGACTGTATGTTGTGCCTGTCCTAAACTTAAGTTAGATTATAAGGCATATGAAGTTACAATAGTCCTAGCAAGCCGCTAGTGGAAAACATATGGCTTGAATAGGAAAACTAAAAGGTAAGTGAGAAGTGAAGTGGCGTTGATTTGCAATCTAATAGGGTATATCTGTGAATACGGCCCTAAAGCAGGCCAATCAACGACAGTTCACTTCACATTCACCTCTACTTTTACTAGCTCTCTTTCTTGCACGGCCTATACAGTGTGTGTAAGCTCGCTACTTACAAACTAACTTAGGGATCATCCATTAATCAGAACATGTTTTTTTATCTCGCATTTTTTTGATCTCGCAAACCTCCACACCAAGTAATTATTTAGCTTGACCCTTCCTCGCACTTCAACCTGTGTTACGTAACTTATCACATCAAAAATGAATGTCATCATTTAATTTATATTTATTGGAGGTACTATTAGTTCACTTTCTGAGCCGATTGATTATATCAGCACACAACTTATAAGCTAACGTAAATCTAAAACAGACACAACATCCAGGCCCCGGTCGTTAATTCCTCACTGTGAAAGGGGGAAACCCAGGTTTCACCAAAGATATTTTTTTTTTGGCCATGTAGGGAGTTTAACCTGGGACTCTAGGCTCAAGAGAGAGGCACACTACTGACTGAGCAGGGACCCATATTTATTACTACTCTTAATCTGAATTCATCTATAAGTATGTTTACTAACATAGGAAACATAAACAATAATATTATTTTCTCAACATCTATCTTCAATATTATTATTATTATTATTATCATCATCATCATCACCGCGTCTTACTACCCGTTCGGGTTGTACGCACTTACGCTAATGTGTAATGGTTGGGTGATTGTGAGATGAAATGGAGGACCTACAGTTTAACGTGGAATCCGAACCACGGTGGAGGCCTGGCATTCCCCACATTCACAAGTTGTGATTCTGTAATAATAAAAGTAAGTGTTTGTCTGTGGGTGTGTTTGTTTGTGTGCGATGCCCAACCAAATCTACGGCACGCAGAGATCTGAAATTTTTAAAATAGGTGGATAGAAGGTGGTCCGAATGCACCTTGAAGCAAGATTTTTTAAATTTTTAATTAACTTTTTAATTGTGCTAATTTTAACGAAAATATTTTAAATCTGGTTTATAATTACATTTCAGAGATAACGCTTAAAATGAAATCGGACACCATGGTGGGTGAGGGGGTGACTTAGATAATTTTTATACCACAGGGTGTTATAAATTCCCGTTCTCGGCAGTCTAGCTCAACATGAAACTAGTGCGCTAGCTAACTACGCCACCGAGGCAGGTGATATCAACAATTGTTGAATATCTGTTATAAGAATAGTGGAATTAGATGGTACACTTTTTAAATTAAGAGAAAATATGTCATTAAATTATAGATCAACCTTGATAAATATTTTTTTAGCATCACGTATTATTACCCTTTTAGGTTTACACTTTTGTACTATTTACGGTATTTTTTTTAGGGTTTATAAAGAATATATTTATAGGAATTGTATACAAATTTGTGCAAAAGGAGAGTGGAAAACCATATTGAAAAAAAAAACACCCTCAGTATACCCAACCAAGATTCGAGCCTTGATCTCCCCGTCAGTGTCAGTTTAGTCTACTGCGAATGTAGTGGTAATCGAAACTGTGTGGTACTGTGTGGTAATCGAAACGCGTCTGAAATAGTTACGACTGTACAGTTAATATGTTCATGAAATTTGAATCTTATTGGCTACTGAATATCACTTTTCTAAGACTGTGACCGAGAAATGTTCTTTACTTTGTTTTTAATCTCTTTCAACCTTTTTTCAACTTTTTATACAAGTATATTACACAATATATATACACACACACACTTCATATACACAAACTAGCATAGCATGGGCATAACGTCATTTTGCCCCACTCAACACCCCCCCCTCCACCCCCCCCCTCACACTCTTTCAGTCAAAAAACTTTCCGGAAACCTTGCTTAATAACTACCGAACATAGGTAAGTAATGCAATTTAAACCTAATGTTGCATCATGGGGAGGTTCCATGTAGTCCAATTTATATATAAAAAAAGGGTATTAAGACCATTGATAAAACCGATCTAACATATTAAAAAATTATATTATCCCTAACAATTTCGAAAAAAAAACAATCATTATTTTAGACTGACAGCTATTTCACCGTTTTCAGCTGATGGATGTTGAACACCACGATTTGATATTATTCAGTCTTGTACATAATAGTGTGTCTAATATTCAGCTTTGTTATGTTTTATTAGTGTATGCCACTATAGTTAGACGGTTAGACATTGCAGGTCTTATACAGGCAGTGGCGGATAGTTAAAGCCGTGTACACATCAGAGAGCAAAAATGGATCCCAACAGAGAACCGTACGCCAAACCGTACAGCAAACCGTAATCCGAACCGTACACCGAACCGTAGGCCGAACTGTACGGCAAACACTGACGGGCTGTGGGG
>CABFVX010002543.1:94239-111117 GCA_902151425.1 Timema shepardi | reverse complement strand
GGATTCCACGTTAAACTGTAGGTCCTCCATTTCATCTCACAATCACTCTACCATTACACATTAGCGTAAGTGCGTATAACCCGAGCTGGTAGTAAGACGCGGTAATAATAATAATAATAATAATGATGATGATTAATTTAACGGGTATGTACAAGTAAAGCAGTATAGAAGAAGTAAGCTCACATTAACTAACATGAAACCATGTTTAAAAATCAAAGATGAAAAAACCACCCAAAGGAACTAGGTCAAGATTTGAACCATAACCTTCTTGTCACTGGTAGCCCAATCTATTAAAATTCTGACGGTTAAGTCTGCGTGATTACCTGTTCGGCTGGGACCGGTAGCGAACCTCATATTAGTAAATGTCTAGCAGATTTTCTAAGGCCGAGTATAAGAAACAATAGAACAAAACAACTAGGTTCTGAATGGTACTCGTCCACTATATGGAAATCAGGAAACCCCCAGTGTGGAATAATAGAATTGAAACGCCATACTCGGATGGTAATGCAATCAATGTTTTCATTAATTCAGACAGAAACTAAACCTGTAACGGCTTGCTACGAGAGGACGCGGCGGGAGGAAAAGGGGGTAGTGTGTAATTGCAATCAACGGCAAATATTCTAGAATAAATTACCGTGTGTGCATTTCAAAACAAACGGATGCATTCTGCGCCATTTTACTCCGTCGCTACAAGCGAGTGGCTTTTTTTTTTTATTGTAGGTTGCAGATGGCGTAGTATGCAGATCTGGCAAACGGACAACAGAATAACTATGTGCTTTTTGTTGATAGAAAATAATGAAGTAAGTTTCCATAGTCTCTCAACACACCGACTAAATTAATAGTGAATGGATGAAGGTATACATTTATGGATATTAAAGTTGTTAACAAGCATTTTGAGCTTTAGTCTTATTTTCACCAATTTTGTTTTCACAGGGCCCCACAACTCATCCACATTTTCGTGGAAACCCATTTAGGGAAAAACCACCAAATACGCTCACAAGGTAGGGGTGAGTAAGGCGGTATTTAAAATAAAATGTCCTTGTATTATTGTGGAAGCAGATTGTGAAACCGTTTGGAGAAACTCACCCGGGATTCGAACATACCCTCCTCGTAGCCTGACAATCAGGCAAGACTAACATTTATTTCGGGTGTCCACTGATGCGGGGAGCAAATACATTAAACACTGGGTGCCAACATAAATAAATAACCTACCCCCAGGGGTGGCCAAGCGGTCTAAGGCGTTAGACTCACATTGCACTGTATCGCAGCTGACGGGGTACAGGAAACTACCGCACACCAGGACTTCCCTAGGACGTGTTGTTCCTCTCAGATGGTGCGGGCAGCACTAACTAGCAAGCTGAAGGTCTGAGTGCATGCCCAGCTCCGGACGGATGGGAAGCACATCAGGACTTCCCTAGGACGTGTTCTTCCTCTCAGATGGTGCGGGCAGCACTAACTAGCAAGCTGAAGGTCTGAGTGCATGCCCAACTCCGGACGGATGGGAAGCACATCAGGACCAACCCTCGGGCTGAAGACTCATTATTATTTATTAACAATTGTGTTTAACGTATCACTGCTAGTAAAACAACATGCCATGATGGTCACACGGTCTAAGATGTCAGAATAACGGTTATCTGTGTTGACGGTAAAGAAGAGCTCAAGGTTCAAATTCATTGAGGTTGGTTTCCCAATTGAGATTTTACCGCTTATTTTTCAGTGTTGAACGTAGCCCACTAATAAAAACAGCTGTCGCAGTCTCATTCTCTCTCTCCACGCGAGTGAGAGAGCATTTCCTCTAAACTAGTGGTATTCCACTTTTGTTCGCGTAACTCAAGATGTAATTTCTCTTTAACTTTGTAACCCTAAAGATATTGGTGCATAATGCAAGTTATACACATCATGTGATCTACATCTAAAATAAATTACATCCAAAATAATAGTTATTAAAAATAGCGCTGCCAGATCGCATTTACTTACGTCCGGTGGCTTAACTTAGATCTGGCCCTGAATTTTCAGTGTTTATCATAAAATTATACATATACAGTAGCCCCATGACTTCTTTGGTGCTGACTGACAGCTCACAGCTGACTTCTGACAGTCAACATTTAGGTATATACCTAAATTTTTGACTGTCAGAAGTGACAGCTGATAAACACATGTTGTTGCAGATCATTTAGTTCGGCGTAGGGATACATAATTTGGTCTGGTAACTTTTCAAAGCTGTCAGTCAGCACCAAAGAAGCCATGGG
This sequence comes from Timema shepardi, assembly GCA_902151425.1. Taxonomy (NCBI): domain Eukaryota; kingdom Metazoa; phylum Arthropoda; class Insecta; order Phasmatodea; family Timematidae; genus Timema; species Timema shepardi. The sequence goes on along the minus strand of CABFVX010002543.1, from coordinate 108,868 downwards.
GCTACTGTATACATACGTGCCCTAGGTTGAATACCAATGCTCTAAGTCACCAGTTTCCAACCTTTTTTTCGCTTGCGTACCCTTTGGCAGCTCATTTTCATAAAAGGTACCCTTAATATTAGCCAAATGTTTAGTGTATATATTTTACATTCAATAATTAATTGATTTATTAATAATAAAAACAGTTTTATGTTTTAATTTGAATTCATTTTCCCAATATCCAATATAGAGTTAATTTCACAACTATTAACTGATATTTTGTCTTAAACTGCTGACATATGTAGCTTTTTCCGCCATTGTTTAAATATGTTTGCTTACCCCTAAAAGTCCTGGCATGTACCCCACGTTGGGATCCGCTGCTCTAAGTTAACCTCTGAATCTATAATCCTTAAATTAAATCGTAAATATCATTGTTGTTACCCGGAACCAAGAGGAACCCGGTCAGAGGCGTCAGTATCGTCTAGTTCGTTTCATCGGGCGACGGGTCGCAGGTCAACTCCCAGATAGGTGTACTGAGGGTAGTTTTTACTAGATGGTTTCCCACTAGACCTCAAGTCAAACGCGGGTACATTCCCTATAAGATTCTACTTTCCTCATCTACACCTCATTAGAGTAATACAAATACGTATAGACCGGACGAGTAGTTAGACCTGGTGGGTAGAAAAAAAACCTTTATTGTGAATGTACCAATCACAGCAGTCAAAACGGTTGAAATGCCTCATTTTGAACCATTATTGTGCGTCGTTTACACCATCAAATAAAAAAACTGTCTTTTTAAACCCCCTTACAATACTACAAATTTAAATATGAGCAGCCCCACAAACAATAATATTTTAGCACCGCGTCTTACTACCCGTTCGGGTTATACGCTCCCACAAACAGTTTATGCACATAAATGTTAATGTTTTTAAAGCAAAACTTATTAACTATTAATAGAGAAAAAAATGCGGGGCGTTGAGCTAAAAAATAAATAAATTACCTATCAGCATTTCAATCAAGAGTGCAAATTGAAAGTGTTTAACGCGTCATATATGTTTAGTGAGGCTTGTAGTGTGTCATCAGTCCCCCTCATAGGGGAGATGTGCAGTTATGTTGACATTAACACATAGTCCCGGATTTATAGCTGTGTGGAGGCCCCGGGGCGGTAAAAAAAAATAGTGGCCTCAACATTTAACAAATATTGGTATTTTCAAAGTTTCGACATTGTTAATTGTTCTTTACAAAGTTGACTTTTAAAAGTTCGAGTGTTAAAGATACTATTTAAATGAGGAAATATTTTCATCACAATGAATTAGATCTATAATTCCATGTGTAGTCACTAGATTCGTTGTGATCTAAGGGTGTGCTTTATGTTTTAAAAATCAAAATCTGAAATATTTTGTTTGCTGCACGTGTCTTTAATAACGAATTAATTATATTAGTAAGTTTGGTATTTATTTTGTTTCGTGACTGCAAACTATAGAGCCAAAATAATTGTTTTTTTGTTACAACAGTTTGTGGAGGTCCTGGGACACGGGTTAGAGCTATTACAATACAAAAAGTTTAACCAAAATCACTCTGAGTTGACTTAATACGATTCACACCAAAATGGAGTATAAATGTTACAACATGTATTAAAAACCTTACATTTCATGATTTATGATTTTTGTTTAAAAATCATTAAAGGGTAAAATGTCTATTTTTTAACGTTTCGGACCCGCCTCGGTGGCGTAGTTGGCTAAAGCGCTTGTCGTGTTGAGCTCGACTGCCGAGAACGGGGAGATCGAGGTTCGAATCTCGGTCGGGTGAACTGTGGTGGTTTTCCTAAATGGTTTTCCACTCTCCCTCCACGCAAATGCGGGTTCACTTCCTCTAATTCAACCTTCCCCATTCCTAATCCATTAGAGTAATTAGTACTTAAAGCATATAACCCGAACGGGTAGTAAGACGCGGTGCTAAATATTATTGTTATTTAACGTTTCACGGGATGTCGCGGTTTTTATATGAAAATGAATGGTTAGAAATAAAGATCTAGCCTTTTTTCAAACAAATGAAGTAACATGCTAAGCTAATTGGATCACAACGGAAAATTGTAAGGTAATTGAGGATTGTTTGAGTGGTTTTTGGCGCCGTTAAACACCTCTCGACAAAGAGGCGAACATTCTCACACTAAGAAATCCACCATTCTGTCAGCAAATAAACTGGGATGAACTTATCCCCTTGTTGCAGAACAGAGTCAATATGACAGAACCCATGAAAAGTACGGGACACTGTGTTTGTTCAGCAGTTTAACACTTCTGTAGCCTCGAATGCATAAAACACACACACACACACACACACATACGAAAACACACATGCACAAACCAATGTAATAATAAAACCAACGTTCGATTTATTCTCCTACATAAAAAAAGGAATAGTTTATAGCCGTTGCGGAATGACAGAGTGATTCAGTGTTTGCAGCCATTTCTGAGGTCGAGTATTTTGAGGGATCGATCGTATTTCTAGGATAGCCTAGTTTGATCACAGTTGGTGGTGCCTAAAATAGGGTTGTTTATGTGTTTCAGTGTTTGTGTTTGTACTTGTAGATTAAGTTTAGCCTGACCGGTGACTTTCACGTTTCCACAATGGCATGGTTTATAAATTATAAGATAAGACTCATAGTGTAATTTGTCACGAAGGGACTGCCACCTTTCAGGGTAAACGCAGTATACGTAGAGTAGAATTCCTTGCGCTTGTATTGGATATTCTGTTTGGATTAAGTTAATTTGTGACTTAAAATATTATTATTATTATTATTATTATTATTATTATTATTATTATTATTATTATTATTATTAGCACCGCGTCCTACTACCCTTTCGGGTTATACGCACACGCTAATGTGTAATAGTAGGGTGATTGTGAGATGAGATGAACGACCTACAGTTTAACGTGGAATCCGAACCACGGTGGAGACCTGGCATTCCTCACATTCACAAGATGTATTGTCAGAGGTGAAGGAATGGTTTGGTAATCAGATAAATCTATGCCGGGACCGAGGATCGAACCCCGGCCGCCAGCACAGAAGTCTGACACCTTACCCCTAGACCACCAGGTCTCCCATAACTTAAAATAAAGCATTGTAATATTACCAATATGGTAAAAAGCCAATGATTTCGTAAACTCGCTCCCACACTTACAATGTAACAAGCTAAATATGATCAAAATTATGTAATTTACTATTGTATAACCAAGAAAATTTAAATGCTTTAAACCCGCCTCGGTGGCGTAGTTGGCTAACGCGCTTATCGTGTTGTGCTTGACTGCTGAGGACGGGGAGATCGAGGTTCGAATCTCGGTCGGGTGAACTGGGGGTGGTTTTTCCTAAATGGTTTTCCACTCTCCCTCCACGCAAATGCGGTTTCACTTCCTCTAATTCAACCTTCTCAATTCCTTATACCTCAATTCCTTATCCATTAGAGTAATTAGTACTTAAAAAGCGCATAACCCGAACGAGTAGTAAGACGCGGTGCTAAATATTATTATTATTATTATTATTATTATTATTATTATTATTATTATTAAATGCTTTAAAAATGTTGAGCAATCAATTACTATAGATGATGTGTATTTTACTAATAAGATCCTTTTTTAGATATCTTAATTATTTTCTCTACTTACCATATGACCTAAAATCATCAAATAAAAACGTAGTAGTTCAAACTTCTTTACAATATTTGAATTGCACGCGTGCTAACGCGCTGAGATACTAGCGCTTTTTGGCTTCAATGTCTGATCACTGGAACTAGAACTGTTACTTGCTGTGAGTAAGGAGTGTCTCAGGGTCTGTATTCACGGGAACTTCGCCCCAGTATACGTCGGTAAAATATCAAAGAAAGTTGTCAGTGTCTCGTCTCCCACCTCCAACGGGTATCATCGCTCGGTGTGGACCCGCGCGCAAGCACCACTGGTCACCTTTTGAAATTAATACACTTGATTTATATTCATCATCCTAGTCAACAGGTTTAATTCCTTTTGTAGTATCTTGGTGGTGTTGTGATAATTATGTTTTTATTATCAATCCAGAATTTTTACAATTTTAACAAACTAAATAGTTCCTCGAGATCCAATTTCGTCATGCTTACAAACATTTTAAATGAGCACCCGTAATTCAACAACATCTCCGACAAGAAACAAATACCAATATTTCTTCCTTCGTTTTAAAAATTCCCTTTTTTCAGCAACGTATCACTCTCTTTCGGGGGAAGTTAATTAATTATTACAAAAACCGCAGCCATGTGCAGATCCATTGCAAACTGAGAAGGGACTCGTGAGATTCAGTTGCTCCGTATGACGCACAATATCGGCGGAGACTTGTGTCCGGATAAAGGTTGGTGTATCCACGGGCGATGATGCCGAGTCACAGGATATTTTTACCTAGCGATTATTTAAGTGTGTAATGGCCTTAAATTAATGTGTTTCCTGGCCTCCGTCTTTTTATTCTTCTGGACTATCCGCGTTTTGACACTAATGTGTAAGGAATGAAGAAGGTATAATTTAGAGGAAGTTTGATTTAGACAAGAAGAAACCCTTTTGATATATTCGTACATCTAGTCATGTGATCGGACACTGTCACTATTGGCACAATATAATTACGTTTTACTGCATGTTCAGGCTCCTACGCATATTTAGGATAATTATTCTAATGGGGTAGAGATGAAGAAGGAACAATTTTAGAGGTAATCTACAAACATAGGCCTGTGCACAACAACGCGGGGGCAACATTCGCGTGAAATAACAAATCATTGTGGGATATAGGAGTGCACTAACCGGAGCTAATAAATCCCGCTTATTTGCTGGCGAACGCGTGACTGCAGCGTCGTCCCGCGTGGTCCACTGCATGCAGTTTTCCCGCGTCCCGCTAGTCGTTTTAGGAGTTGGTTGCAAACGATGGTGCTTTATTGTCAAGTCACTTGAAGGAGTCTTATGGAAAACAATCCCCATCCCCTTCTCGACAACAGGGCCTTGATCCGCCCTTATCTCCAGCACCATATACCAACACCCGACCAGGAAAAGAACCCCAACCTTCACGTAATCAGCAGTCCATTCTATCGCGAGAGTGTCGCCTTAGACCGTGGGTAAGCAGCCCTTTTTAGCCCCAATAAACTTATAGACTTACCAAAAGCGCGGGATCACCCATAGTTTCTACACTATAATTTTGATTTTTTTTTATCTGTACATAAACTGGTATTATTCCTTGAAATATCGCGTCGCTTCACGTTGGTATGATCACCTTCAATCCCGCCATAAACGGTCGCGTTCGATCCTGCGTCCCGCTCTCGGTCCCGCGTCGGTGTGCGCAGGCCTTTACGCGGAAGAAGGGTGGGAAACCATTTAAAGAAAAACAACCTTAGTCGACCTGACCGGTATTCGAACTCAGACTTTTACTTCACCGGGTATTGATACAAGAATACGGTAAATTGAAGTTTTTTTTCCACGCCCTCACCAGCGCGGGTAGCTTAAACACAACGTTAAAATATAGAACAAATATTATCAACTATTTTCCGAAAATAGTTTACACTTTGTTTAAATGCGGCCTATGCTTGATAGAATCAGGAATGGGAGAAATTTTAGATCAATTATTTTAAAGTACAGGTTTAGTACGAGTTTGGTATGAATAACTTTTTAGAAAATAAAATCATTTGTTTACGGTCATCAATTATATTACTTTCCTACATTATTAATATTATTTTATAGGTATTGATATTATCTATCGAAAGTGACAGCTGTGGACTACATGACTTGACGTATCAATCGAGCAATCTCCACAGATAGTATCAACTTCTGCGGATAGAGGGTGTCATGTGGTCAGCACAACAAACCCTCCAGCCGCAAATCTCAGTTTTCTAGAGTGAAGCCGCTACTTTTATATTCAAATAGCTTTTCATTTGTCCTCACGAGGCTGAGTTTACCCCGTTCCAGACTCACTGCTTCATAAGCGCCGGTGATCGAACCCGTGACTTTTGGGTCTGTAGCCAGGGACTCTGTCCACTAGACTACAGAGGCGGTCAGTAACTTTTGTAACCTTCTTAAAAGTTTTTTTCCTAACAGAGTATGACTAGTTGTCACGTTCATGGATAGCGTCTTAAAACCGCCTTGTCGTGTTAGCAGCCGTTTGATTATTTGTAGAGTGCTCGCGGCAAAGTATTTCAGAACAAGTTTCCATCGAATAATGAAATCTCTGCTGGTCGGAAGTGTGAGGTTTTAGAAGTCGCAGAGCAACAATTATTTCTTCAGACCTGCCAATTTAGGTGGAAGTTTGGCCTGCTTTTAAACCGTGAGGCCAGAGTTTCTTCCCCACATCAACCAAGTTGTAAATAAGATAGGATGGGATTCTGGTAGGAAGAGACATTTTATAAAATACTAACATAATTATTTTGCCGTTAATAATAATAATAATAATAACATTTTACCAATTTGCTAACTAGTATTATTTCATAGGTATTAGTATAATATGTAGGCGATATATGAAAAGTGACAGTTATATATATATATATATTCCCTCGAGTCTTACTACCTGTTCAGGTTATGCGCACCAAGTTCCAGATTACATCATTAAATGACGTATATATATATATAAGAATCAAATAGCCAAAGCTATTATTTATGCTTTTAGTGAGGATTACTCCATCTAGATATCATATTATGAAAATTGAAAAATGACACCTGGACACGGGAATCGAACCCATCATAGACTCTGTCTTAAAATATGAGTGAAGAATTACCCTAAGCACTGAAATATTCCTGAATAGTTCAGTGGTTAGAGCATTGGCGTACAAAGCCAAGGGTTCCGTGTTCTATTATCGTGTCCAGGTGTAAATTTTTAATTTTCAGAATATGATATATATATAATATATTTCAGGTAAATTTTATAAATGTAAAGAATTTCCTTCGTATCTGTCAGATTGTTGTTTTCCTTTTTTAAACGTCCCTTGGGTTTGTTATAAAATAATAATCACTAGCCTCTTTCTGATGTTAAAACGTATACATTCATGATAGTTATGGTGGTGGTGATGATGATGATGATGATGATAATAATAATAATAAAAGCAAATTACAATAATGATGAAACAAAGAAAGGTTTAGTAGGTAGTTCATAATACCAAACAAGTATGCCCACTTATTTATGTGTACCTTACGAATAAAATAATTATATCAGCCCATAAATTACAAACTAACTTAACCCTAGAACAAAAAGAGCCGTCAAATAATCACCGTAAAAAAAAATCCAAATTTCAAACCAATGATACATTTTTTGAGCCATGCCGGGAATCAAACGAGGTATTATTGACTAAATAGTTACTTAATGGCTGTCAACAAACAAACTAATAATAATAATAATATTTAGCACCGCGTCTTACTACCCGTTCGGGTTATACGCTTTAAGTACTAATTACTCTAATGGATTAGGAATCGGGAAGGTTGAATTAAAGGAAGTGAACCCGCATTTGCGTGGAGGGAGAGTGTAAAACCATTTAGGAAGCCCCCCAGTTCACCCGACCGAGATTCGAACCTCGATCTCCCCGTCCTCGCAGTCGAGCTCAACACGACAAGCGTGTTAGTCAACTACGCCACCGAGGCGGGTAACATACAAACTGAAATTAGGGTAGGGTGTTTGCTAACAAACTCTCGCCAACGCTGTCTGCCCAGGAACATTTCTCCTTCCAGCACTCTTCTTCAGCTCCCTCCTTTCATCTCTACATCTTCCTTTATCAGGTCCACCCCCCTCCTTCTGGGCCATACAACTGGCCTCCTGCGCCCTACCTCACTTTCCATGTACACACGTGGTGTTCTTGTGTTTCCCATTCTTTTCACATGACTGAACCGTCTGAGACTTAATGACCTTAAACTTTCCTCAATTGGTTCCTTCACTCCTAGCTCCTCTCTCACGTCCTTGTTCCTAATTATATCTATCCATGTCTTCTTATAAATTATATTTCCCATGCAGGCAGCTTACTCAACTCTTCATTAGTTACTGTGCAAGTCTCTAAACTGTACGTAAGAATGGGGACAAGGTTAGCTTATATAGACTCATCTTGGCTCTCCCTGGAACCTTCTTATCTCACATTAGCTGTCGTTTAAAGTTAAAGAATTTCGACTCTTTGGTAATCCTGTTAAGTACTTCCTTCTTTATGGTGCCCTTACAGGACAGCACCCAGGTATTTGAGCTAGTGAATACTTTCCGGTTGTTCACCTTCCAGAAATATGCAGAATTTGAATTTAATTTAATGATTTTTCAAGGCAACTGCCTTTGTTTTACTCATATTCATATGATACCTTTTGAACTTGGATACCCATCTATCCAATCTTGCCCGTACTTTTCCCTCAGTGTCTTCCCAAATTGTCATGTCATACGCGCAAACCAGGGTATTTAGTTCTTCGTTCTTTTCTCTTTTCATATCTTTTATTTCAGCATCCATGACAGTTACAAACAGCAGTAGTGAAATAGCACTTACTTGTTGAACCCCCTCTTTGGTCTCAAACCAATCTGACTTCTCCAATCTGTACACAGCTCAGGCACTTTTTATAGAACATTCGAACTTTGCCAATCAAATTTCCTGGAACTCCCAATTTTTTTAAACTCTTCTAATCTCTTACCATATCTGCTGTGATTTTATCCACCCCAGCTGATTTACCACTACGTAACATATATATAATGTAAACATATTTTAACTCGAATTCCTTCCCAACGCACCTCAAGTCGCCAGAAGGTGACCTGTGGTCAAGCCCATGACCACTGTTGATCGAGATCCCACGGTTGATTTAATGGCGTTAAGATAACCTGTAATCTATTATTTAGGGCTACGCATCTAAGGTCACAGGATTAATAAAACTTATTTTAAGGAAATACAACTTTATTAATAAGCAAAGAGGATGGTAGAACCGCTAAGAAAAATCTATATTTTGTAAAACTATTCCTAAGTGCAACTTTCCAAGAGTTCGAATATAATACCGTCCTGGGCTGAACACTAGAAGAATTCACGCTGTTTATTGGTATTATTTACCATGGTGTGTTTGTTTTCCATCCTCTCTCCCTCCAGTTGAATGCGGGTGTATTTACTTTAAATGTATCCTGATACTGTAACTTTAAATTATTCATTGACAGTAGTTTGACTTGAACAGACAATAATACATTAATTAGCTAAAAATATTAAAAAAACATAGAAAAATGTAAATATTCTTGCAGAATCAAAACAAAATCCCGCGAAGGTCCCCAGTTCGGTTTTCCACACGGGTCAAATATTGATCACCAGTGAAATTTCGCTTCACCATTCCCAGTGGTGAGTTAAACAGGCGAGGGTGGGGTGTATTTAGTACAGTGTCTGGTCTATAGTTAAATTAGTTTGTAAGCTATGTGTTGATGTAATCAGTTGGTCCAGAAAGGGCACGTTAAAATAACCCTATTAAACAAATATCCTATCGCTCTAAACGGTTGTTGGTGGTCAGTGCAAAGTCACGGTGTTTCGCACGGCAGGTAAATTGGCAAACTTGCAGTTTCTGCGGTGTAACACAAATACACACACACACACACTTCACCAGGTTTAATTGCGGGTACCAGTGCATGCAGGACGCTATAATGGGACCCCAAACCTATTAGAACCACCATTTTCTGGGAGAATAACGAATTTCCAGCCAACAAGCTGATTCTGCGAGAAACTTGAACTACACAAGTATTTACTTTTGGAGGACAAAAAAGCCGATAACACGGCGGATTAACCAGAGCGGGAGGGATATGTTTACTCTTTCAATTAAATGCTTCTACAAGTAGCCATAAAAAGAAATTACACCTGCTAAAATACTACTTTGTATGCCAATAGGTGTTTTACCTCAATTGTTTTTTTCTCTCCTTAAGAGATGTTAAATTAATTATAGTTTTAACTGTGGTTTTGTAGAAACGTCAAACTAAGTAGGTGTATCCGAACATAATCGTGATTCGTTCTATTTCTAACAATTGTAATACATTTCCAGGCACATTTAATGTTGCTCTTTCTTTTGTTGAATTAAGAGTAAGCTTTCGTGCTAAGATCTATTATCAAATCTAAAACAACAGGTTTAAAATGACAAGTGTTAAGGAAATGCATCAGCATTTACCTGAAAAGAGGAAGGAAAAAAAACTATAATAGGGTTAAAACACAGTGCAAATCTCTTTCAGGTATGGATTAATTTTCATCCCCACAGCATCTTACTATCCATTCGAGAAAAAACGCCTTTTAATCACGCTATGGATTAGGAATGAGGAGATAGGTAGAAATAAAGTAGGTGAACCTGCATTTTTTTTGTGCGGGAGCGTGGGAAACCCAAAAGACCATCCACCCTCAGTATACCCGACCATAATTTGAACCCCAACCTCCTCGTCCCCAACAAACCAGACAATACGAGCCCGCCATTTTGTCCACGTGTTCATCGATGCGGGTTATACAATTTTAGCACCGCGTTTCACGAGCCATTCAAGGTTATATTATGTAATAACTACTCTAGTGTGTTAGAGATGATGAAGGTTGAGTTTATAGGAAGTGCGCCCGCATTTAAGTGAAGGGAGAGTGGAAACCCGTTTATGAATAACCACCCTCAGTATATACGATCGAGATCGAACCCCAATCACCCCGTAATCGGCAGTCTAGTTTACTGTGAGAATGACGCCGTAGACCATGCTGCCACCGAAGAGGTGGTAACATTTTAAAATGCCTATAATTGCAACATTTTAGGTTAAAATGATGTAGATATAGATTATTTATAGAAATACATTTTTTAAATGTCGAATATATTGTTTATTATTGAAAAATGTAATAAGTATGTCCTGGTTAGGGGCTAAAACATCAAATACGTTTTAGCTTATGATAGATAAGTTATCTGAAATAAACTGGTAAAAATATTGTAAGTTTTACATGGCCACTTTTTCAATCAAGCCCATAATTGACTTTGATCTTAAATGATTCTAGTCAAAGTTCGACCTTCACCCGATTAGTCGGCGCAGTATGTTCTTGCCTTCCCTCGCGCTCAGAACGTCCCGTTTGAAGATACAGTACTCGCTTTAGATTATAATAGGGATTAAATCTGGCCCACTTAAGTTGAAGATCTGCCCCTCGCCATCTTAATACTCTGAGATTCCCTTCTTAAGAGGATTGTAGTGTAGAATGGTGTTGCATTCGATTTATCAACAGCGACCAATATATCAATTTAAGGCTGGGTGCGCACTAGGCGACCAATATTCTGAGCGGTTGGTATAGGCGGCCAGAATCATCCGTATCGAAATGATCCCCGTGAGAAATCGTAGCCACAGTCACACTTCGTACAAAACAAACGACTGGCCACCGCGCTAAGTACGCACATACTGACCCGGTTTCATACATATGTGGTGACTCGGACGACAGCGACTGGCCGCTGGCCGCATGTGCGTCGCTCGTGCCCTCGGCGGTCGCCGCGGCCAAGCGTGGCCGTTGGTCGCTAAATGCGCGCGCGCACTCTACATGGTTAGACTTAAGACCCCAGTGACAAATTACGAAGATTCTGAACGGATTTAAAATCCGCATTCTACAATTTCTATCCAATCGTTCTCAATAAATGTAAGGGCCAGTTTCATAGTCAAATTTAGTACGCCTCAAGTGCGGTGCTACACTAAGTTCATGACAACACCTACCTAAACTCGAATGGAATGGGCCGTTCTCGCATAGGAAACTGGCCCATTCCATTCTGGTTTAGGTAGGTGTCGTCATGTACTTAGTGTAGTGCCGCACTTGAGGCGTACAAAATTGGACTATGAAACTGGCCCTAAGTTTCACTGAACATATTCTCGTTGTAATAGTTCGTAACCCAGGTTTTATTGGCCAGTAGGATTACCCTCATTCTTACACGGGATCGAGGAAGGCAAAGTTTAGAGTAAATGTACCCACATTTGCGTGGAGGGAGTGTGGGAAGCCATCCTCAGCAAATCAGTCAAGATTCGAGTATTAGCATCCCCGTCACCAGAAAAACATACCAGGCGAGGTTGAAGCCTTAGCCCACATGTTCACCGATACAGGTTGTGATTACAATAGAGGTATTATTTTTACAAGCAATAAGAACAACTTGTAATGCAACCCGTAACACAATATCCGCGAACGACATCAAGGACACACATCTGTTGGTTGTGTTCGACGCAAGGGAGGGGGGAGGGGAGAAAGACTACGTAGTAAGCCTATTAACGGCAGAGATGAAGAAGATCCTTTTAGTGCCAACCGTTCAAAGGACGGGGCATTAATAAGTGCATTAACGTTACTTTTTTTTAAGCACCGTGTCTTACCAACCATTCAGGTTATAAACTTATGGTGCGGCATAAGGGAGTGCAAGTATTTTTCAGTTTTATAGAATATAAATTTGTTGGTAAAATTTAATCAAATCTTTCTACAATAGCAACATAGAGTTTAGTTTTCTGCACATACTAATATCAACAGATCTTGAATATCTTTCAAGTGTGTCCTGGAATGTTGTTAAAACATTTTCTCTTTATTTAAAATGTTTTGACAACATTCCAGGACACCTTTGACAGATATTCAAGAACTGTTGATATTAGCATGTGCAGAAAACTAAACTCTACATTGCTACTGGAGAAATATTTGATTTATTTTGGTCAAAAGAATGTAATGCCATAAAAACTGTAAAATTACTCGTGCGCCCTTCTGCCGCATCTTAAGTACTAATTACACTAATGGTTTAAAGATGAGGAATGTTAAATTTAGAGGAAGTATACTCGCATTTGAGTGAACAGATAGTGGGAAAACCATTTAATAAAAATCACTCCTCGTACAACCATCCAGGATCGAACCATGATCTCCCTGTCATTTTTAGTCCAGTCTATTGCAAGATTGGCTTAGAAACCATGCAACCACCAATTCGGGTTTAAACCTTACTTTTATATGCAATAAATATTCTATTATTAAAATTTGAAACGTATGTCAAGTTGTAATTCAGAGAATTTACGAGTAAATGACATACAAAAATTTTGCTTCAGAGTAAATTACTGATTCCATTGCCATTTTTACATATATGAGTTCACACGAAAAAATTCCAATAAAAAATAATATGCTTCAATTTTTTTTTATTAAAACAAAGAAAAATTAATAAACATTATCGTTCTAAGGTCGCAATAAATTTTGAACATAACTAGGTAGTTTACCCGCTCTTTATATAGGCTATAAAATGTATACACAATAATACATGGATACATAAACTTATACAATATTGGGGGCTTGATTCAAACTTTTAATAGCTATTCATAGTTTATTTATCGTATGGTAGACAATAGCTTAAAAATTGATTTTTAATTTGAAAACAAAAAGTCTTAGTATTAATATAAATATATGATATAAATTCCAGACCATATTATTATCAAATTATAAGTTAATAGCTTATTCTATTTTGAAAAACGACTAAGTTTGGTCACACGGATGATAAGCCTGAATCACTCGGGTGGGAGTTTGAGCATAGTCAAATGAAGTAATAGTGATTAACCTTCCTTTCTCCAAGTAAAATGTTGGTATATTTCCTCAAAATTTAATCTCCTTATCATGATATCTTAGTTAAGGTAGTTTTAAGCACTCTTGAGCCCTTGATATTCATCGGTTGGAACCTTAAGATTTAAAAGTGAAGCTGGATAAAAAAAAATATGTTTCGTAAACTATGATCATATCTCAAACGTGTTGAGCACATTTAAAAAAGAACTATACAGCGTATTACGTTCTATGACCTAGAGCACTTTTAATCTAGTTGTGCTAATAAGTACTTTCAAGACTGCAAAGGAAACTAATGCCTCTACTCTCCCCCACCCCCCCACCCCACCCCTCCCTCAACACTTTCACGGAGATTACATCTTGCCGAGTCAGCTCGATTGCCCCGAGGCGGCTAATTAATCGTTTCACACTAGGAGTATTTTACGGTATCATTTCACGTAAATTTGCCTTGAATATAGCACCAAAAGATGGCGCAGAAATAACGATGTAATATGTATACACTGCGGTTAACAACCATAGTTAGTGGTATCATTAAAATTGATAGCCATAGAGGCGAAACAATAATTATGGCGATCGATTGTTTAGAATGGCTTTATTAATGACGACTACCCGTCACATAGTAGTAAGATGTAGCCGCAGCTGTGGGCACGCCGGCAAAATGTCAATCTCACTTAGTCTGGCTCTCCGATGACGGAAAGGAAGGGATTCAAATCCTGGCCAGGTGTACTGAGGGCGTACTTTTTTCCGCACATGGTTTCCCACTTTACCTTCATGCGAATGCGGATACATTTGATAGTCGCCACCAGGTCGTTCTGTGTTATCTTCTGGCGACTCGTTGTTCACCTCTCTACTGGTCTGGAGATAGCGGAGTTTACTTCGGCACCGCCATGGAGTCAAAGGTCATCTGGAGGTTCTTCAAGACATTGTGGATCTTGGCCTGGGGGAGTTGGCAGGCGTGGGGCACAGATGTAGGGGAGAAGGAGTAAAGGCAGGAGGGGGTGTAGCGAGGGGTCTCAGATGATAGCCGGCGGGACTGAGAGGGGAGATTGGGGTTGGGGGAACACGTACCGTGGGCGATTCGCGGGCGTAGCGGCTGGGGGAAGAGTATATCGGAGTGGGGG
>CABFVX010002543.1:73735-91409 GCA_902151425.1 Timema shepardi | reverse complement strand
CTATGTGGATCTCATGGCTGTAAGGTTAACTAACTTTATAATATGTCATTTAATAGCCAATAAAATGTACTTTCATTGAAACATCAACACTTAGTTAAATAAAGCACAGTACTAAAAGTATTGGCTTACAGAATATGATGCAATACTTACATGAAATGTGCTAAAAATCTGGAAATGTTCACCACTCAAACAAAACAGTCAATCTTGCCTCCAACTAACAGTAGAGCATGGGCTGCCTTCTTTTATTACTTGTGAGTGAGAAAAAAGACAACTAGACAGATTTTTTGCGCCAAATTCAAATGTGGGTCAAACCTCCCCTATGGTCAATGGTCCCCTCTCTCCCCTACAGTTTTCCCTTTATTAATTTTATAGTTGCTTTATTTTAAAGTTGTTAATTATTGTACCTTAACTATAGAAAAGTATATTATAATATGTACTAATGTAAAATGTTAGCCTAAATAAAATAATATTTCGATAATATTAAATAGGTAGAGATGTGACCTGGCGGTTTAAGGGTAAGGTGTCAGACTTGTGTGTTGGGGGTCCGGGGTTCAAACCTCGGTCGCGGAACAGCTTTATCTGAATGCCAAACCCTTCCTTTAGTTCTGACAATACGTGTATTAATTACAATTTGTGAATGTGTTGCATGCCAGTCCTCCACCGTGGTTCGGATACCACGTTAAACAGTAGGTACTTTATTTCATCTTACAATCACTCTACCATTACACATTAGCGTAAGTGCGAATAACCCGAACGGGTAGTAAGACACGGTGCCAATAATAACAATAATAATAATAAATAGGTAGGGTTTATATAAAAGTGCCTACACCATGGTTCAGAATATTTGAATTTGAGCACCACCTATTTTTTTGGTCACGAGCTGCCACTGCACTTAATAACAGCAGAATTGGAATTAGTGGAATAGTGCTGCATGCATCGAACTTACTAATCGTGCACCAACTCCACACGGGTGTAATTATTGTTGGGGCTACAAGGGAATTATTTTAACCAGATTGATAAAATGATTAGAATAACAATAATAGATGTATTATTGTTATTCTAACAAAAAAAGATATGTTTGATTACAATATATATACAAGAACATAAGTTAGGGCCAGTTTCATAGTCAAATTTAGTACGCCTCAAGTGCGGCGCTACACTTAGTACATGACGACACCTACCTAAACCAGAATGGAATGGGTCGTTCTCGCATAGGAAACTGGCCCATTCCATTCTAGTTTAGGTAAGTGTCGTCTTGTACTTAGTGTAGCGCCGCACTTGAGGCGTACTAAATTTGACTATGAAACTGGCCCTTAGAAGTTCCAAACTAATACTGTCTTGTCGCAACACGGGCAAGATCAAACACAATAGGCTTGAAGAACAATGTTCAATAACAAAACAGCTGGACTGACGCCAGGCTACGGTCAGGTGATTCTAAAAGAAAAACAGTGAGGTAATTATACACAAACGTTAACTGGAAATTATATACATATAGTATTAATAACACATTTATAATTTAAACTAGCTTGCTTGGTTGGGACTTAAGAAAATTCTTTAAGAGACATAGTATAATGCATTGCAATAGAAAGGTTAGTTGATTACATTAGTAGATGGTTAACATACAGGTGTCTACACACAATAGTACTATTGCCAGTCCTTTCCCTATTGGTACTGCTAGAGCATTCAATAGTACATTTATTTAATGACCCACTTCCTGGGGTACAACACTAATTTAATTCATACAATACTAATACTCAGTCAATAAGTGCCAAAAACGGGCAAAGAGAAAAAGGTATTATCTGAGCGGACCCCATATGGAAACAAGCAGAGTTCCGCGCTTTACGCACCCAAGCTAATACCACACGCGAAGCGTGGCAACAAGAATAATTCAACACATTGAATACATTGACCCAACTGGGTCCTAGAAAAAGGATATACAACCCGGTTGTAGCCATAAAAACAAGTGTGTAGGCTTAAGGACTCAAAAGAGAAATATAGTGCTCGTGGAGAATAGCAACCATTTGGACTATATCCTTATTACATCTGGAGCTCAAGGCTCCTATATCAAAGCTATATCATATGGATATAGGAAAAACATGGTAACTTGGACCAATATAACAAGTCAGAAGGACTTAATCAATATTAGAGTCAGTGTGACTAAACCAACAAAGTTGGAATAAAAACACAAAACCAAAATCTAGTCACTTTGAGTGAAACAAGAAATCGAAATAAATATAATAGTTGCCTCGACTGTACTAAGTCTGAGATAAACAATAATTCAGATGGACTTATTAAATAAACATTTTCTAATATTTCAACTAGACGAATAAGTCAGATGGACTTATTAACGTCGCCTCTATACTTAGGAAATCGGAGAGGATTTTCTTCGGCGGCGCTGCGGTGAGAACCATGTCCAACACTCCATGGCCACCGGTTCCTTCTTCAAAGACGTGAAGTGATTGAATACCAGAAACACGCCCAAAACTCCATGGCCACCGGTTCCTTCGTAGAGAGAAGTTCCTTCTTCAACGATGTGATTGAATAATATAAAGTAAATCTGAGAGTGCTTATTTTATACCCTTTCTATGACTAGAACAGAACCAAAAGAAAGAAAATAGAAAAAGACGTAATAACACAGATGGTGATAAGAAGGACTGGAGCTTGAGGGGTGAGGTAAAGGGGAGGTTCGAAGACACGCCACCACGACAGTGGCGCTCGAGGGTTGTGGGAGCGAGCCCAACATAGTTGAGTTATTTTTCATGACAGGAAACGTAGAGAGTGGATGTGTTAGGAAGCCATGCTGTCGCCGTGCTTGTTGAATATTTTGCTAGAAGGCAAGTTGGCGTTATCCGATCCCATCCAGCCACGGTGAGTACTTTTGAAGCATATTATTCCTGAATGTATTAGCTTTAATTATCTTGTTTGGATTCCACTATTGTAAGTTTAGTATTTTTATGCAGATTTGTATTATTAAAATCCTTTGTAGTATTTTCTATTGGGAGCACGTGGATCATATCCGAGTCCATCCAGTCGCTAACAGTAGGTTTAGAAGGATATGATTATTAAATATCTCAAATTTAATACTCTTCTTTGGATTTTGCCAATATAATTATTATAATATGGTATTTTTACGTAGCCTAATTGTGTAGGTGTCAACTTTACATTATTGACACACTACAATCGTCCGGGCTATCCGCATATTTACGCTAAAAGGGAAGAGATGAGAAAAGTAGAATTTAGAGACACTGGAGTCATAATTTGCGTGGAAGGAGAGTAGAAGACCTTTAGAAAAAAAAACATCTTCAGTACATACTGCCGGGATTCGAACCCATATCTTACATCACCTGTAAACCTGAATATTTGAGCTTGACACGATAGTCCACCTGTCCAATGATATAGGAGGGTATAATAGTTTTTTATATAGTAAAATATATATATTTTTTAATGTTAACATTTTGTTAGTATGGTAATAATTCTCTCTAGTCCACTGTTATCTAGTATTTCCAGAATATCATCCGTTCCTGGTTCGAGATGTGCTAACTCTCATCTTGTACGTTATCCGTAAGGGGAGATGAACTAAGTAAGGTATTTTTTTTTACCTTCGCGTATTAAGGTGGGATGTAGGTAATGCAAGAAAAGGCCGGTTTTTTTTTGCATTTTTGTAGCAAAACTTTTTTTGGCCAAAATAAATAAAATATCGTTTCAGTAAAAACATATTATATTTTAATTTTCTTCGCATGATGATATAAACAGTTCTTGAATATCTGGCATGCTTGTAGCAGCATTAAAAGAACAGCTTTTTAAATTAAGAGAAAAAGTTATCATTAATATTCCAGGACACCCTTGTTAGATATGCAACAACTAGTGATACCACTATGTGAAGAAAACTAAGATCTATGTTTATACTGGAGAATTATTTGATTTATTTTCACAAATAAAATTTTTTTGCTATAAAAACCGAAAAAAAAATTACCTTTTTTCGCGTCCTCTATACTGCCGCCTTTAAATTTACTTTACAGCATTGAAAAATTTAAAATATACATCAAAACACAAGTAATTAACAGCGCTTGCTTCTACAATGTATTTTAGACATATATTTTATATTAAATTCTGTTATTAAATAGTTTAGGCTATATATAATTTAAAGGCTATAAAAGTATATTCTTCTACACATTTGTATAACACTTACATATAAGAATAAAGCGAGAATGAAAATAAATAGGTTTGTTTATCGAACTAGAAGATCTACCTGTCAAGAAATTTGATATGCGAATATATTCCAAATATATAGAGAGCTCTCTGACGAGACGCCCCTCCAATCCCGGCGTTCCTAAGCCGGGAGGTAGCAGATGGAATTGCAACTGCGGACGTGGATCACCATTTAACCCCCAGCGGGGGGCGCGACACGCATTCTGACTGGAGCGAAACGGATCCACCTCCGTCGCGAATACGAGATGAGGGTATCTAATCTTCTGTCGATCAACGAGAAAGGAAAGACACCCAGTGTGTTATTTCATGCTCAAGGGAGGAGTACACTCGTGGTAGCACAAAAACTTGGAATGGATTTAAAACTTAAATGTACAGTCTGATTTCAATGGGAAGCCCGTTATTTAGAAACTGGAAACTCATGTTACCACGATGACGGAAATAAAAAATATTAGTCTTTTTAATAAATAATAGTATTTAGCACCGCGTCTTACTACCCGTTCGGGTTATACGCTTTAAGTACTAATTACTCTCATGGATTAGGAATTGGGAAGGTTGAATTAGAGGAAGTGAACCCGTATTTGCGTGGAGGGAGAGTGGAAAACCATTTAGGAAAAACCTCCCCCAGTTCACCCGACCGAGATTCGAACCTCGATCTCCCCGTCCTCAGCAGTCGAGCTCAACACGACAAGCGCGTTAGCCAACACGACAAGCGCGTTAGCCAACTACGCCACCGAGGCGGGTCCTTTTAATAAATATTGTAAATATAAATAATATACAGTAATCCGCAAGGAAGAATATTTGATTACTTTTTGGATTATATTTTAATTAATAAATCAATTACTAAAACATATTCTTAAGTGGCAAGTTTTATTTGCTTTTAATCGAAAGTGGTCGAAAGTGGGCTTTCTATATAAAAAAAAGATTAGGGTGTGGATATATTTTCCATTCAAATATCTTGTAAACACGGTTCACTTCGTAGAGACGGGCTTGTGTAAATGTAGACTAATCAAATTGAAGGTAGACCATGCATAGCGAGATGGACGTAGGTAAACCGAGCCTTCAAGGGTTTGTTGACCTTTTTCAGAGGGGTAAATGGGGGTTACAACAATACACTGGGGTGTAGGTAAACTGAATTAACAATGCCTGTTTATGTTTGCCAACTCTAGTTGACCTGTCATCGCCCGAGAATGCAAGTGATCTATCTCCAAAATTGTTAAATTTGAGATATTTTGTGTTTACATTTATTTAGGAAGTATATGATACACCTGCGGTGAAATTGAGACTACTATATAATTACTTAAGAAGATACAAACTAGAGTTGTCATCTAGTAACATCTAGTAACATATACACAAGGTCAACCTTCAAAGCTCTTTTACACAAAAGTCAAAAATTGGCCATAGAACATTTGCATTCCGAGTGACGCTGTATCCATTACCTTGACAATGTCTCGTAAGTTCTTCAAGTTCTGAATGAGCACAACAGCTCTACAGTAGCTCCGTGGCTTCTTTGGTGCTGACTGACAGCTCACAGCTGACTTATAACAGTCAACATTTAGGCATAATACCTAAATTTTGACCGTCAGAAGTGGCAGCTGCTAAACACATGTTTTTGCAGATAATATGGTTCGGCGTAGGGATACATAATTTGGTCTGGTAACTTTTCAAAGCTTTTAACTGTCAGCTGTGAGCTGTCAGTCAGCACCAAAGAAGCCATGGGGCTACTGTAGCATAATCTTGACTAAGCTAACTGTATATGTGTGTATATATATATATATATATATATATATATATACAGTCAGCTTATACACACACACACACACTAATTTCCGAGGAAATAAATGTTTAAAAATGAATATGGATAGAAGAAACCCACCTCTTTTCGTAAACCTGGACTAATTTTAGCCAAATATATGAGAGAGGGACTTGTTTTACCAATTCACTCGTAATTTTGTATGTATATAATATCTACGCAAGCGCGATTGCATTTAGTAATAGCCAGAAGGAGATGGCCATCGTCCATATTTTGTTATGTTTACGTAGTTACGTTAGCTTGCGTTCAGCCAATCAAAACTAAACATTGACGTATTACTGTATTTAAATAAGAAAAATCGTTATTCGATCTAGTATAGAAGTTCGTGAAAATTTATGGTAAAATATTTTGCATTTTATTTTTTTACTAACAATATTTATAATTTAACCTTATTTATGTTAGTTTTTTTCTATTTAATTATTATTTTTAGACTTAGAGGATGTAGTCACATAGTTTGTAATAACCAACGTCTTCCGACATCTCACTAAGTTTTGTTTTGTTTACAAACAGAAAACAAAACCAACGCGTCTTGCGGGTATCTCTGTCTCAGAAGCGGGAACAGGTGAATGGTGTAATTATATCTATATGTAATGAAACATTATTCACCTGTTAAAATTGCTCTAAGAGAACATTAAATGAGTTTAAAAAAAGGATGTTTGACACTCCATTTTCAGTTTAATGGCACGACACTTGGGCTATTGAGCCCTAAATAATTTATTTATAAGGATTTTCAATACACTGCCCCCNCATGATGACTATTGTTTAATTTGAATATGCTGCGTTAGCGCTAATGACATATCTATTAACTTATTACCCGCCTCGGTGGCGTAGTTGGCTAACGCCCTTGTCGTGTTGAGCTCGACTGCTGAGGACGGGGAGATCGAGGTTCGAATCTCGGTCGGGTGAACTGGGGCTGGTTTTTCATAAATGGTTTTTCACTCTCCCTCCACGTGAATGCGGGTTCACTTCCTCTTATTCAACCTTTCCAATTCCTAATCCATTAGAGTAATTAATACTTTAAGCGTATAACCCGAACGGGTAGTAAGACGAGGTGCTAAATAGTATTATTATTATTAACTTATTTACAAGGTATTTGTTTATCATACATCCTAAAAAGCTTTAGTTTTAAAAGAAAGTTTAAGAAAAATTATCTTTATTTTCACATTTTATTTGATTAAAGATTAATCCAAAAAAGATTGTTTTAAATTGGTAGCGCACTTACGATAGGCCTACAATGGAATACATACTTGTTTCTAAAGTAAAAAGATAATGCACAGAGAAACTATATTATGATAAAACTTTATTCTTCAGATTATATTTAAATGAAACCCTGTCGTACTTTACATATAGGTAACCATGGTTGATTTTACGTATATTGTTTTAAACAACAAACTAATTCAATAACTGTTGGAAAGTTGTAAGTTATACATTCTTTAAAAGTAATAAAAGAATGACAACGAGTTTTCAGTGTCTTTTGCCGAGTTTTTGTTTGGTATGTGTTTCTTTCAGATTATTTTTTCTTCTTGCGGTTTGGCGCGTTATGGAGCGGTTAAAAAAACGTATATTTTTTTATTCAAAATAGATACCGAACTGTAATTCGTATTAGATACATTTTAGACGTGGATATATAAAATTTGGATTTAAAGAAATGTCATAATGTATTAAATTTTAAATCGAGTGCCAATACTAGTAGTCTGTGAATTAAATAATTAAGCCTGAAGAGGCCGGCTGAGGAGTGCGTATTGGATCGAAAATCACCAAACCTCATTAGAAAGAATGGACAATGAGCCACCTCGAATGTACACAATCTCTCAGATCAAGTGTCGGCTTCGATGTCCTGGTGGTCTAGGGGTAAGGTGTCAGACTTCTATGCTAGCGACCGGGGTTCAATCCTCGGTCCCGGCAAAGATTTATCTGATTACCAAACCCTTCCTTCACCTCTGACAAGACATCTTGTGAATGTGGGGAATGCCAGGCCTCCACCGTGGTTCGGATTCCACGTTAAACTGTAGGTCCTCCATTTCATCTCACAATCACCCTACCATTACACATTAGCGTAAGTGCGTATAACCCGAACGGGTAGTAAGACGCGGTGCTAATAATAATAATAATAATAATATGAGTCGGCTTCAATGTAGCTTATCTAAGTGTGGTCTCATCATATGACTGGATTGCCAGTAGAGGAAACATCGGGGTTAAATTTCCAGTCGGGTGAATTGAATGTTTTTTCTAAGTGGTTTCCCAATTTTACTCTGCGTAAATGTGGGCACATTTAATCCAAAACTCTACCGTCCTCATTGCTCCTCTAATAGCCTAATTAATGTGTGCATAGAGCCCGTATGGATACTAAGACGTGGTGAAAAATTAATTATGAATACATTGTAACTTAATCACTTTTATTATTATTATTAATATTAATATTATTATTAGCACCACGTCTTACTACCCGTTCGGGTTATACACACTTACGCTAATGTGTAATGTTAAGGTGAATGTGAGATGAAATGGAGGACCTACAGTTTAACGTGGAATCCGAACCACGGTGGAGGCCTGGCATTCCCCACATTCACAAGATGTCTTGTCAGAGGTGAAGGAGGGGTTTGGTAATCAGATAAATCTGTGCTGGGACCGAGGATTGAACCCCGGCCGCCAGTACAGAAGTCTGACACCTTACCCCTAGACCGCCGGGTCACCCTTAATCACTTTTACCCCATTATATTATCCAATATATTATGGCTCCAAATGTTATTGAATTATTTAAAGTTCAATCTAATGCATTTGAAGAGCATGTATAAATAAATATATGTTCATAACAGTTAAGTAGTAGTACTCAAAAACGATATAAAATAAGTTTATTTAACATGAGCTTTAAGAACTTCTCGCATTTATTTACACAATGGGGCTTGTACCACATTTTGTGCTTTGTTGTTATGAAGATTTTATGAGAAAATATCAAGCGAATATAAAATTTCAAGGAAGTTTTCTTTGAAGTTCTAACTTTTCCACCCTACCTACTTTATTGCCTTTCTCTAAGTTAGTTTTGATGTATGACTACGAGGTAATTTAATTTTGACCCGCAGCAAGAAAATGTTCTATTGTGTGTGCCAACCTGACTCCTGTTTTGCACTACACAGCAATTTTTAGACAATGGGTTGGAAAGCAAAATTACCTTCTTGCTGAAACACGAGATGAAAATGTTTTAGGTCCTCAATAATAGTTGTGATGATTAGAGTACAATGAATAGCAGACGAGAGAAGGCAAGGATGATCAACAAGAGGCGCGCGAGTCTCGTATGGTCCACTAAGCGGGGTTTAATAAAAAGAGTTATTTTTCTAAGATTATTTTTAAATACGTGAGGCTATATTAGCGAAAGTGACTTCATCTGAACCCTGATTTTGGTTGTAAGAATAGCAGATAGATTCAAACATATTTCTTTGCGGTCAGTACTGCAAACATTTCTCTATTTTATTTGTGTTATTTTATAGGTATTGATAATATTTATTAAAAGTGACAGCCGCAGATAACATGACTTGATGTATAAATATATTGAAATAGTTTTAGTAACTTAATTAACTAACATCTAGGTTTCCCAGATCAAAATATGATTATTTTAAACACAAAGATTTTTTTACTCTGGTTTTTTTCGATGTTTTATATCAAATTATTGATATCAGAATTATTTAAGACCAATATATACATGCTCTTCGCTAAATGACAGGAATTGTAGATAAAACTAACAGTCTTCAATTGTGTATGCTTTTCCACTTCGTATTTAGAGATTTATTGCAAAAAATATTTTAAAATTCAAATTACTTTAAAGATGTCCTTGACTTCTTCATTAACTTTTTCCGGTAGCACAAAATTCCCTCAATTTTTCAGGTTTTTCCTGTTTACCAGGTGCGTATCAGCCCTGTAAATCCTACCTTACTAATCCTAACTTCATTAATGTAATTTCCAGATAGTGAAATCTAGTATTATTATTATTATTTAACCCGCCTCGGTGGCGTAGTTGGCTAACGCGCTAGTCGTGTTGAGCTCGACTGCTGAGGACGGGGAGATCGAGGTTCGAATCTCGGTCGGGTGAACTGGGGGTGGTTTTTCCTAAATGGTTTTCCACTCTCCCTCCACGCAAATGCGGGTTCACTTCCTCTAATTCAACCTTCCCAATTCCTAATCCATTAGAGTAATTAGTACTTAAAGCGTATAACCCGAACGGGTAGTAAGACGCGGTGCTAAATATATTATTATTATTATTATTATTATTATTTAGCACCGCGTCTTACTACCCGTTCGGGTTATACGCTTTAAGTACTAATTACGCTAATGGATTAGGAATTGGGAAGGTTTAAATATAGGAAGTGAACCCGCATATTCATTGAGAGATAGAGTGGAAAACCATTTAGGAAAAATCACCCACAGATCACCCGACCGAGATTCGAACCTCGATCTCCCCGTCCTCAGCAGTCGAGCTCAACACGACTAGCGCGTTAGCCAACTACGCCACCGAGGCGGGTAAATCTAGTGGTAAGACGAACTACAAATAACAATAATAAAAAAGGAACTAGTTATTTATATCAGAACCCCTCCAAATTTAGCAGAACACGTTTCTACCGATAAAAACGCAACCGAAACTTACGCCGCGCCGCCCAGAAACGTAGAGCCCACGGGGACGATTCATCTCTAAATGAATGCAACTTCATGAGGAAACCCATATCAACGACTTTATCGCCACGTCTTCAAGAGTTTGCCCCCCGGAATGTAAATGGCCCCATTTCACCATGTAATATGTATAAGACAAGAACAACTAAGCGGTCGGCCGAGTCATGCCCAGACTACGTTCCAAAAATACTATTCAAGAGGAAAAGGCCTCAACTTACAAACATTTCACAAGTCCAACACGGGAGAAATATCTCAGTTCAAACGGAAATGAAACAGGATCGTCTCGATATGGCGGCTTAACTGGTCTTCACTCTACTCTGCTATAATATCAGTGAATCCTAACCGTGACGTGATAAGTTTGGCAGAGAGGGACTGTTAACGAAAAAATATTTAATAACTCTTGTGTGTGCTCAGGTTGAAAGTAAGACGTTTTTTCTTAGAAGTTAAAAAAACTTATCTTGTACCCCCTCACCTTTCTAACCCATACTTCTTTCATTTCATTTAGACATGTCTCTGGAAAAAAAAATGGAGCCGATGTATTTCTGACGCCATGTTTTAAACGGGACGTGAAATCCATACAACACACCAAGGAAATAGTTCATTTTGTCGACGCCTTAGCTTATTCGATAAAGCGTTTGCCTGAGCTCTAGTTGCTAAGTTCTAGTTTCGATCCCCAGCGAGAGACATAAGGTTATTTTTAATTCTATGTATCAAATAAAGGGGCAGCTAATTGATTGTTGTTTGTCCAATAACTAAATTGGAATGTAAAATATATATATTTAACAATTTTACGTGCATATTCAGCACAAGTTTAATTTATCAGCACACGACCACTAAACTAAATTAAATCAAGAAGAAACATAGCAACCAAGTTTTCCGGCCGTCAGTTCATCTCTTTAAACTAAGTCTTAACTTCACCTATGACCGTGTGTAATCACTTCAATAAAAGTTTTTTATACTTTTATTTTAATCACAGAGATTTAAACAAGTTGTGTAATCTTATAGTATATGAATGAGGAGAATAGTTTTAGAAGCAATGTATCCTCATTCATGAGGAATAGGCTAGGAACCCCCCCCCCCCCCTCTTCCCACTGCTCCCGAAATAGATTATTAGAACATCGACCTTCCCACTAACGGAAACCCAATATGTCGTTGGACACAGACAAATAATATACCCAGACAGTCAACCTCCAGGTTAAAATGGTTGCGCTCCTTTTGACAGCTTGAGTCCTTCACCACTAGGATCGCTGCGGTAAGTCCTATCATCACCCAGCAGTGACACTAGCGAGGCCCAGTGTTGAAGGTCTCAAGCTGGCAAAAGGAGCGCAGCGAAACTCCCGTAAGACTGATAGTCTGTTTTTTTACTCGTCTGTCCCCTTGGATCACGTGACTATCGGTGCAGTTTTTTCCTCCCAACGACTCAAGCAAAGACGTCACTTGGAATCTATCATACAATTACTGCACGGTATTGAGTTCAATCACTTCCCGCTTTTTTTTTGCGATTTATGGTTAAGCCTTTACATCGGGAGGGGGAACAAAAAATATATTGGAAAATAAAACGTAAGATGCGAAAGTCCTTTCCTTCATCTCGCGTATCAGCTGAATATCAAGTTCCTGACATGTCATGTTGCCTTGTTCCCAGGGAACCTGAGACGTGGCGAGAAGTGAGAAGGGAAACAAAACGGTCGGAAAAATGAAAGGAGAAGAACAAGAGGTGTAAACAGAAGAGAGGATTTTAATACGACAGCTGTTAAATTTCCTATTCTTACACGTGCGCTTAAGATGGGGTGGGAGGGAGAAAATGTCGGGAGGGGGGGGGAGGTTAGTACATGACAGTTTAATGGGTTGGCGAGGTCAACTGGAGAGCTGGAAGAACCTGGTTTGACCCCAAGCGGCACTTATAGTAGGTACTTTATTATTCGTGTATCGATTCGTTTTCACAGTTACTAAGATTTAGTGTTTTAGTACGCTTTAGTTTTTTGAAATTTCACTTTTAATATAAAGACACTCGCATAGGTGGTCGCATTATCTAAGGCTTCAATCTCGCAAAATACTCAATTGTCGGTGACGGGGAAATGGGTTTCGAATCCTTACTGAGCTTAGAGAGGGTGGTTTTTTTTTTTCTAAATTCCCACAAAACAAATACGAGTAAATTTTCTCTATATTCTACATGCCTCATTCCTACCCGATTAGCCTGGACGGTTGGTTAGTAAGACGAGGTGAAAAAAAAGATATATATATATAATTAATCTAAGTTATAAGTATGAGGAGGATATCATATCTTAGAAGAGTTGTACTACAGATTCAAATAAAATGAATTTCATAACTTTAACCCGGCCATTAATGATTTAAACAAAAGATTAGCTCCTAAAATTAGATAACATATTTCTTAAAAATGGATGAAGATTAAGAATGTCAACCAACATTCTGATTTTCTCATTTCTCAAGAACATCTACAATCTTAATTTAATTCGAAGAGCCTTTCTTTGTCTGATAGTTATAAAAGTTACTAGATATATGTTCAGGTATTAAGACGTCGAAAAATTGGATATACAGCTGTCACTTTTTATAGATATAATCAAAACCTTTGAAATTACAATATTTTTATATAAATTCGGCTACAAAAAAAAAAGTATGTATACCAACCATGGCAAATTAAAGATCACCATTGTAATATACCTGGAAAAAAAGAAGTATTTTTTGAGTGTGTCCACAAAATAAAACAACACAGCTACGCAATGGCATTTCAATCATCTAAGACAGCGTTTTTCAAACTGTTATCCACTGAGCCCTATTTATCTTAGGCTCCGTGAGGCAATTTTAGAATATTCTTTATTTGTTTATGACACGATAAAATATCATAAGTAGTTAGGATTGTCAATTTTTTTTCAAATCTGAATAAAGGATGTTTACCAAAGGCGTAGCCAGAACATGTGCTGTTTTTCGTTTGAATTATAATTTTATACTTGTAAAATTTAAATGTCGTTATTAAATGTTTTTAATATTAATGCAAAACATTTTATGAGGGCTTCAACATGTATTTTTTCTAGTGAAAGGTTTCCATCGGTCTAGAAAATTTCGGAACCTCTGAGCTAAGAAACATCTAAACTAAAATGGTACCATCGCATATCCAGGTAAGACTGTATAATGTAGTAAAGAACTGTATATAGAAAAGTCATCGTTTTAATCAAGCTAACTGTGAAATAAATTACCAGAAGTTGTATTTCTATTCCTAAGAAAATTAACTTAATTTAAATATCATTATTTTCTTAGAGCAACCTTTGACACTTGATTCAAATTCCCTCCGAGTCGATTTATATTAAATTTAACTTAAATAAGTAATTTTTGAGCGACGAGAAATAACGGGGAAGTTTTTTAAAAAAACTGTAACATCCAACCAAAGCGTGATAATATAATTTGTCATTGTACGAGATTTTTCCAAGACGGAAAGAAAACTTTTTTTTTTTTTGGCGTAGGCCTTACTCGTTAAAGACATATACAGAAATAAAGCGAGCTTCATGAAAACGGTTTCAATGTAATTTAATTTGTAGCCTCTTTGTGGGCAAGGCGGGAAGTGAGTTGTACTCTTGACTCACACCCTCATACGCCTGACACGCGAAAGTAGCTCGAGAAGATGAAACAAGGGGGTAAAAAAAAAAAGAAGATTATGTGAATTAAGGCTAAAAGTTTTTCTACGTCAATTTAATACTTACTAAAAAAAATCCATCTTTTTCCCGTTTTCTCAAACAGCAGTGTTCGTGAAAAGGGTAGAATTTTTTCAATTACGTCGACATAAAAGAGTAGGCATGGACAAGAGTGGATCGAAAATTGCTTCGATGGTAGATTACTATGACACTTTTCTCTCTATGAAAATGGGACTAATTTAAATTAAATACATTTGAATAAGCAAAGAAAAGCTTTTTTTACAAAATTTAATCAAATAATGAAAATAATTTTTTGGTGATAAACTTGAATTCCAAAAAGGTATAAAATTAAATTTTTTTGGTTCAAATTACGGGTTCAATCAAAATCACCATCAGATACTAGTATTATAAATACGTTCCTTCAGCAATATCCCCTCTTCCCCCCCCAACACAATGCTCCACGTCTAACGGCGTAGGGGAGGGTGTTGAGTTCAACCGCTGAGGACAGGGAGATCGAGGTTCGAATCTCGGTTGGGTGAACTAGGGGTGGTTTTTCCTAAATGGTTTTCCACTCCCCCTCCACGCGAATGCGGGTTCACTTCCTCTAATTCAACCTTCCCAATTCCTAATCGATTAGCGTAATTATTATTATTATTAGCACCGCGTCTTACTAGCCGTTCGGGTTATACGCACTTACGCTAATGTGCAATGGTAGGGTGAATGTGAGATGAAATGAAGGACCTACAGTTTAACGTGGAATCCGAACCACGGTGGAGACCTGGCATTCCTCACATTCACAAGATATCTTGCCAGAGGTGAAGGAAGGATTTGGTAATCAGATAAATCTTTGCCGGGACCGAGGATTGAACCCCGGACGCCAGCGCAGAAGTCTGACACCTTACCTCTAGACCACCAGGTCACCCGTAATTAGTACTTAAAGCGTATAACCCGAACGGTTAGTAAGACGCGGTGCTAAATAATAATAATAATAATAATAATAACGGTGTAGGGATATGGATGGCAGGAATGAGAAGGAATGCACTTGCATTTTAGTAGATGGACAGTTAAAAACCATCTAGGAAAAACTCCTCAGTACTTCTAACCACTATTCAAACTTACCGCTATCGGAAAACTATACAAAACAATATTATAAGTATGTACTTAATTTAAGACAAACTCAATGTTTTTTGTAACTACTTATTCGAGCTACATACTAGAAAAAAATTCTATTTCAGCATTACAAACACATTTTTAGAGAGGAAATAGTTCCCAGACAAACACTCGCACGAAAGAACAATGTTAGAAACATTAGTCACTTTATTTGACTTGGCCAATCGGCCAATCGTCGTTCACAGAGCCAATATTGCTTTGGTACATACAAAGCGAATTAGAAACCGACTATGAATAACTTCATATTATGTGGCTGCACATCTCTGCGTGTGTCTATGTAACTATAAGGTAAATTAAAACCTGACATATTATGGCATCGGTAAGCACGTGGATTAACATAATTTATTATAATCCTGTTTGCCAGTAACAAGGAGGTCTGGGTTCAAATTCAAGCCTAGTGTACTTAGCACGATTTGTTTCCCTAAATGGTTTCCCACTCTTCCTTTAGGTAAATGTGCTAACATTTCTTCTAGTATTTATCTTTGGTATACCGACTCAATTATCAAAATTAAATGCGGATATCCTGGACGGGTAGTAAGACATGTTGCGATAAAAAAAACTGCATCAACAATAAACTAACTACTGAAACCCTTCTTAGAGTTCACATCGCAATATCAACATAAAAATATGGTCAGCGATAAAACACAAAATGTTATTACCGTACGTCAAATAAAAATGAGATTCTTTTTAAAAATAGCCCTTCACACGGAAAGTAGTCGTTATTTTGAGTGTTGTGTATTTGAGCCCCGCCCATGTTCCCTTGCAAAACAAATCTGGCTAACGAGCTCTAAAACATGCAGTCCCCGACTCTGCAGGAACCCTCCCCCACCCGAGGGGGGGTGGCGTGTCCGTACATATGTCGCGGTAAGCCGGGAGTACGTCGAGACAACGGAGCAGCGTCGGGACGCACAACTCAAGCACGCAGTCGGCGAGACAAAGAAGGGAGTGCCCAGTCAAGAGATGTTAAGGAAGAAAAGAATGGAGGAAAGGGGAGGGCGGGAGCAAAGAGCAGGACAGAGACGGTTGAGTAAGGAAATAAAATAACCATAGAGGAAAGAGAGAGAAGGAAGGAAGGACTGGAGAGCCCGCACGATCAATAGCGAAGAGCGGCAGATGACAACTATAGCTAGAGGCAGACGTAGGATCCTAAAGGTCGCAAGTAACCCTGACTGTGACAAACGTAGCGAGAGGACAATCACACGTCCCATTAAACGCTCGCCAGAACCCCCCCCCCCTCTACCCCATCCCCTCTCTCCCGGACTACAAGTCCTTCACTAGGTTCTAGTTGAAGGACCCTTAAGCAATGACGCTGACAAGTATAGTGGGCTCTTTATTTTCTCACCGACCACAAACTTGTCATGTACAACCACTAATCCACTTTTCACCACCACTTACAGATCTCAAGTCACAAGCCTTTCGCGCCGAGTGGCGACACACACCGCTACCGAGGATTAATACAATATTTATCTACATAAATACACCAAAGAAGTAGCTCTCAGATATGATGGATTTAAATCACACGAGGAAAGACAATCACTTTAAAAGCTGGAATTTATTAGGAAAGCTTAAACTAAAACGAATCGCTAACTCATAAAAATCAATTAAAGCAATTAACTTTTTAAACAAGTTTTTTTTTTACTTCTTTAAAAGCTTGGTTCAATAGCTTTGTTGATTGTAGTGAGCTCCGAATCGAACCTATTCTTCTTTCTCGAGATGAACGCGAGGATTCCAACTGGAATTCGTAAAGCAACACAAATTGTCAAGCGGTCTATCGTTAGTATATCCACACGCGCGAAAAACGTATATAGAAAGTTCAAAGAATCGCCACGTGTAGAAAGATCTGGTCTACGGGTGCCTACAATTCATGTTAAATATATCTAAGGGCACAATGCCAACAAAAACAGCGTGTCAAAACCTTTTTCAGAGGTATCAATTTATTTAGAAACTAAAAAAAAAGTGTGTTCCTGACTAAAAATTTCGTTCGCAAAATATTCTTTCACATAACACTTTAAATTGTTCTAGTCGTCATCTTCGTCCTCAACAATATGAGTCGGCTATGTAGATTTGATATGCCTTCAGACTCCTCTCGTCTGGTTTGCTGGTGACGAGGAGTTCGAGGTTCGAATCTTAACCGGGCGTACTGAGGCTGTTTTACCCTAAATAATTTTCTTTTCTACACTCT
>CABFVX010002543.1:57825-69766 GCA_902151425.1 Timema shepardi | reverse complement strand
GATATGACACCAACATGTGGACAGTTATGATTTAGATATGACACCAACAATGGGGGGAGGGGGTCCCTGAGATCATACCACCTTGTGTTACAGGGCTGAAGTAAATATAACTACACTTACTGCATTTTTGACCTAAACATAACAAAACTTGCTGTAGGGCTGGCCTACAGTTGCCCCATGGCTTCTTTGGTGCTGACTGACAGCTCACAGCTGACTTCTGACATTCAACATTTAGGTATATATCTAAATTTTGACCACCAGAAGTGACAACTGCTAAACACATGTGTTTGCAGATCATCTGGTTTGGAGTAGGAATACGTAATTTGGTCTGGTAACTTTTTAAAGCTGTCAGTCAGCACCGAAGAAGCCATGGAGCTACTGTAGTTATTATAACAACGCGTGCTGCAACGCTGACTTAAATATTTTTTCATCATTAGTAACGCATCAGAATAATAAACTAGCTACTTATTTAAAAATAAATAAATAAATAAATAATAAAAGTGTTAATATTTAGTGCTGTGCCTAGACTGTTATTTTATTGGAAAGAGCAAGGTTATTTATTCTCTCCTCCCAACCCCCGACATTTTTAAATCCTAACTGATGTCAAGACAGGTTGCGTTGGTTTTCATTAAATAAGGTTTTATTTTTCAACAAAAATGAAATGCCACCCGTCTCTTGTGTAGTCTATTTTTTTTTTTGCATCTAATCATGTTTACAAAATTGTTAATTGATAAAAATTTGAAAATGAGGATTTGTTGCTTGCATAGCCATTTATAACATATTTAGTAGTCATCTGCTTGGTCTGAGGGACTTCCCTCTCAGTTGACTAGACTGCAGATGACGAGGAGATCATGGTTCAATCCCAGTCGGATGTACCGATGGTGTTTTTTTTATTTATAAACGGTCTCCTACTCTATCTCTCTTTCTCTATCTCCATGCCAATTCTGGTACACTTACTCTAAATTCAACATTCCTCAACCCTAGGCCATTAACGCTATTAGTACTTAAACTTTTAACCCAGATGGGTAGTAAGATGCGGTGCTAAGAAAAATATATTATTATTAGCACCGCGTCTTACTACCCGTTCGGCTTATACGCACTTACGTCTAATGTGTAATGATAGGGTGATTGTGAGATGAAATGAAGGACCTACAGTTTAACATGGAATCCGAACCACGGTGGAGGCCTGGCAATTCCCCACATTCACAAGATGTCTTGTCAGAGGTGAAGGAAGGGTTTGGTAATCAGATAAGTCTGTGCCGGGACCGAGGATAGAACCCCGGCCGCCAGCACAGAAGTCTGACACCTTACCCCTGGACCGCCAAGTCACCGACAAGAGAAATATAAATAATCTTTAATTCCTATTTATAATCTATTATGGGTGATGTTTTTTTTGTTACTGAGGCTAGGATACTGGCTAGATGTTTTTCAAAAGAGTATTTTATAGAACTGAAAAAATAAAAATCCGCGACTAGTCATGCGGCAATGAAATTCTGTCACTTACATTGTAGATGAAGTCTTGAAGTCGTATTGGATCTGGAGCAACTCATGCTGAAAGTGAGGTAATAATCTATACTAAGCAAGTTAACATAAATCTACTCCGCTCAGCTCGAAACAACTACCGTGCCACTTGATCCCCTTTCCGATAACTACCCCAATTAAGTCACCTTGGTTGGGTATTGTGTTGCTATAGTTATGTTTCGTCGGACGCGTGCGGCGAGAACAATGGGATGTTTATTGAGAGCTGTACTTTTATAAAACTCGAAGTAAAGAAGTGAAAATCAAATTAAATGGCAATTTGTTATACCTAAATTTTCGTCAACATTTATTAGTTTTTCATCTTACTACCCGCCTCGGTGGCGTAGTTGGCTAACGCGCTTGTCGTGTTGAGTTCGACTGCTGAGGACGGGGAGATCGAGGTTCGAATCTCGGTCCGGTGAACTGAGAGTGGTTTTTCCTAAATGGTTTTCCACTCTCTCTCTCCACGCAAATGCGGGTTCGCTTCCTCTAATTCAACCTTCCCAATTCCTAATCCATTAGAGTAATTAGTACTTAAAGCGTATAGCCCGAACGGATAGTAAGACGCGGTGCTAAATATTATTATTATTCATCTTACTTTTTTCAGGCTCAATATTAAACGTATCTAACAAGGAAGCTGTAAGTGATTCTTTCAAACCAATTTTCAAAATTCCTGGCGTGAGTTTGGGTGTCCAGCTCGAGAGTAAAGTTTATTTCAAATCACTAACGGATATATGTCTGTTTTCTGAAAGGGCACTTTTATTTAGCACCGCGTCTTACTACCCGTTCGAGTTATAGGCTTATGTACCTACTCATTACGCTAGTAGTTTATTTCAGGGATGAAGAAGGTTAAATTTAGAGTAGCTGAACCCTCATTTTCGAGGGGGGGTGAGTGGAAACCCACCCTCAATACACGTACCAAGATTATAACTTTGGTCTCCCCGTCATCGGCAGTCCAGTCTACTGCGAGAGTGACGCCTTAGACCATATGGCCCCCAAAGCGGGTTATTATAATTACTGTTGCTACAATATTGCAGGTAAAAGTCAAGCGCACTTGCCAAAACCTATCTCTCTACCAGTTATTCAGGTTAAGGTGGGATGAAAAGGTACGTGAGTGATACATCATTTTGGAGTTTTTATAACAAAACACTTTTTTTGGCAAACTTAAGTAATATTGCTTCAGTTGATAAGTCTAGTTTAATTTTCTACATCTTGTAATACCAACACTTCTTTAATATTCATTCATGAGCGTCGCAGAATTTATCTGAAATGTTCACACATTTGCGTATAGGGATAATATAAAACCATTAAAGGAAAAACACCATCAGTACACCCAGCCGAGATATGATCAATGACCTCCCTGTTACCTGGAGACAAGACTAGATGATATTGACATTTAGTCCACGCGCGCACCAATGCGGTTGCTTGATGAGAAAGATAAGCGTTGATTGTGTCAAACATATTTATTTTTATTAAAGGTTTTTAACGTTCACTATCTGACCCGACTGATTATATCAGCACACCACTTATAAACTAGCTTAAATCCAGAACAGACACAAAGCTCAGCCCCCTAGCCGTCAATATAGGTGACCTGGTGGTCTAGGGGTAAGGTGTCGGACTCCTGTGCCGGCGGTAGGGGTTCAATCCTCGGTCCCAGCACAGATTTATCTGATTACCAAACCCTTCCTTCACCTCTGACAAGACATCTTGTGAATGTGGGGAATGCCAGGCCTCCACCGTGGTTCGGATTCCACGTTAAACTGTAGGTCCTCCATTTCATCTCACAATCACTCTACCATTACACATTAGCGTAAGCGCGTATAACCCGAACGGGTAGTAAGACGCGGTGCTAATAATAATAATAATAAAAAGTCTAGACTCCGGATCTTATATTAACACGGTGTACAGTGAAAGATTTATCGGCGCAACTGTCCCAACTATTTATAAAAACAGCCTCTTGATACAAACCTTGGAATTCTGCCAATAATTCTCTTTTTTTCCCTCCTTCTCCCCCCTCCTTCCCATAACAATCATGTCTTGCTCCTAAAACTTGATCCAGTTGCAAGGACCGCTTCTTATGATTAGAAAGTGCATACACCATTAGCGATGGAACGTGTCTCTCTATTGAAAAATTGGGTGGAAAAAAAAAAGGAGCGGGGTGGAGAGTGAAAGTTCGCCAATTTGGTCGGCAATGGTATGCCGCGAGGCAACGCCCCCGTATTTTGACACCCATTGTTAAACTAGTTTATAGCTTCAATATCATTTCCTCTGTTTCGCGATGTTCGAACAAAGATGTTGATTGGATTCCGAGTGGTTCTGACCAAGTTATCTACTATTTCCATACGAACTGATACTGTTATTGAACTAATACATAGGGCCTGGTGGATGATAGACCCACTAGACGTAGTTCTTAGGTTGAGCTATAGTCCAATTTGTTTAGGAATGAACTATTTTGACGGCTGTAAGGTTAGTAACAGTATTTTAATATACAGTAGCCCCATGGCTTCTTTGGTTCTGTCTGACAGTTCACAGCTGACTTCTGACAGTCAACACTTTGGTATATACCTAAATTTTGGCCGTCATAAGTGACAGCTGCTAATCACATGTTTTTGCAGATCATCTAATTCGGCGTAGGGATACGTAATTTGGTCTGGTAACTATTTAAAAGTGGCAGTCAGCACCAAATAAGCCATGGAGCTACTGTATTTACACGTCAAACGATGTGATTTGTCTCATTTCATAGATAATGTCATTTGGAAGGTATACCATTTTAGATTAGATAATTCTATTATTATTATTATTATTAGCACCGCGTCTTACTACCCGTTCGGGTTATACGCACTTACGCTAATGTGTAATGGTAGGGTGAATGTGAGATGAAATGAAGGACCTACAGCTTAACGTGGAATCCGAACCACGGTGGAGGCCTGGCATTCCTCACATTCACAAGATGTCTTGTCAGAGGTGAAGGAAGGGTTTAGATAATTCTATATAAAAGGCCACTAGGCTATAGTTTCCTTAAATTTGACAATGTTTTTTTGTGCACCGCGTCTTACTATCTGTCCAAGCTACCCACATATTTACAACTGGGGTGAAAGAGGTATAATTTAAATTAACTGTACAGTAATTTGCGTAAAAGGAGAGTTAAAAACAATTTAGAAAAAAAAATCATTCTTAACAAAGCCAGTCGGGATTCGAATTCCAACTTACTCATCACCTGCAAACCAGATCATATGATATTAATAATTAGATTGCGTGTAATAACTTGTCTTTTTGTATATTGGACAATTGGGTGTTACTGTAAACAGTTAGAGAATTACTTAAAATTACATTTCGTCGTACTGAATGGCACGATTATAAAAATTTAATATTCGTAGATTAAACGGAAACGTGTACCGTCATCTATTTAACTTTCTACTAGATACATACTGAATTGAGAGTGAAGAGAATTCTACGTACAAGTAATCTATTTAACTTTCTACTAGATACATACTGAATTGAGAGTGAAGAGCATTCTACGTACAAGTAATCTGTTTAACTTTCTACTAGATACATACTGAATTGAGAGTGAAGAGCATTCTACGTACAAGTAATCTATTTAACTTTCTACTAGATACATACTGAATTGAGAGTGAAGAGCATTCTACGTACAAGTAATCTATTTAACTTTCTCGGGGAATGTCAGGCCTCCACCATGGTTCGGATTCCACGTTAAACTGTAGGTCCTCCATCTCATCTCACAATCACCCTACCATTACACATTAGCGTAAGTGTGTATAACCCGAACGGTTAGTAAGACTTGGTGCTAGTAATAATAATAATAATTAACTTTCTACTAGATACACAATGAATTGAGAGTGAAGAGCATTCTACGTACAAGTAATCTATTTAACTTTCTACTAGATACACAATGAATTGAGAGTGAAGAGCATTCTACGTACAAGTAATCTATTTAAGTCACATGATACTGACGCAATAGCGAGTTCAACTTCTTTTACATCCGGACGAACGTAAACCCAATTATAAAGTTTGATTAAAAAGCATGGGTTTGTATTGAATACTTGGGGAGGGCGGTCGTGCCGGTCATTGATATTATGACTGCCACTAAAGTGAATGTAGCAGCACTGATACTTTTGCGCTGATTGCGTGTTGTAATGTATGATGCAATTTGCGATAGCAGACCGCCCTCAATTTGTGTGTCGTTGAAACCAGGTGATACCGAGATTATAATTACATTTTCTAGAGTCCCATCACGAGTTTTATTTACGAACTTAACAAGCAGTGATCGCATTTGCAAAAGGTTATCACATTGCTAGATATTGATCAGTTAGAGCTAGGCCGAATCTATTATTTTATTCACAAGTCCCGAATCTCCAATTCAAATTCGAATCTTGAGAAAAATTCTCAACACATGGGAAAATATAAAATATAAATGGAAGCTAAATATTAACATTTTATTTCTATAATGTATTCATTATATAGTATTTAAACATTCAGTTAGGCCTAAATGTTAAGTGTATGGTCTGGAGTAAGGTTGTAGCGAGTAATAGCTGCGCACACGTTTAGTTTTAACGCAATATCTAATTACTCTACAATGCGTTGTTCCAAAATATGGTCCCCGGACAAATTTGGTCGAAAGATTCTAACATAACTCTTTTTTCCTTAACAACCCTATATTTTGAGTTTTAATTAAAATAATTCAATAGGTCAATGTGAAAACAGGTTTCTTACGTTGGTTTGGGAATGTTGAGAGGATAAGTTTGGATCGAGTAACGAAGGTATAGTGTGTGGATCCAAAGTTAGGGTTATACCATGTAAGACGTGGTTAAATTTTGTAGACGAACGTGTGAAAAAGAGAAACATGAAGCGTTTTAAGAATAAAAGGGTTTGTAGGCCTATGACTCGGTGCATGGATGTTGTTGAAGCAAAGGATACGCGAGTGTGTAGAGAGTTAATGAGGATGGATTAATTACGGAGTAGTTTTTCAAGCTATATACAGTTTCTTGCCTACCCTTTTATCGAACGGCATAACCAGGTATGTGTGTATGTTAATAGAAAAAAATAACCCAAAAAGTAACATTAGCTCATGTTTAACGAATTTTTAAACATATTTGCCGAGCAACGCTGAAAAATGACTAGAGTTGACCAGCTTTCCTCTAATAAATACAGTAATTTTGTACAGATTCACAACAGGAAATTTTAATATATTTTAAAACTAGCAGCGAGCCTTCCTCTTTACCTTGAGATAAGCAGTTTTATAGATTTCCTTTACCTCATAATAAAGGGTGGTTGTAGGCGAAGAACGAAAGGGAGTATAAGCTTATACATAATAAAGATGTAGTCAGGGTTGAATTAAGGAGGGGGGGGGAGCTTGGAGGCCAAGTCCCACGCTTTAAGGGGCCCTTAGAAAACCGCGCATATGTTTTACTACAGTTATTTTATTAAGAATGTTATACATTATAAATTTCATCAAATAGTTCTTGGAAAGTGCAGTGAAGAGGTAAGTATTCATTCCAACGAGCATAACCGAATGCTCCTTCACACTCAAGGAGTCAAACTGGAACCAGAATATATTTATTTTCTAAAAGGGTTAGAAAAGTACCACTGAGCCCTTAGCAATCACAAAATGTTTCAGATTTTGGAGTGATTAATTTAACTTTCTGTAATATTTTATTATTTAGGGTAAAAACTTAAGAATAAGATGGGGTATTTAGCTTTGAATGACAGCAAATATATCTAAGAGAGGGGAATTATGAGAAATGAAAACCACCCCAGTTATGCATCCAGGCTAATCTAAATTATTATTATTATTTTTTAGCACCGCGTCTTACTACCCGTTCGGATTATACGCTTTTAAGTACTAATTACGCTAATGGATTAGGAATTGGGAAGGTTGGATTAGAGGAAGTGAACCCGCATTTTCGTGGATGGGGGAGGGTGGAAAACCATTTAGGACCCCTACTCCCAGTTCACCCGACCGAGATTCGAACCTCGATCTCCCCGTCCTCAGCAGTCGAGCTCAACACTACTAGCGCGTTAGCCAACTACGCCACCGAGGCGGGTCTAATCTAAATAACAATACCTTAATTCAAAGGTGTTTTTCCTGAAAGTTAAAAATGTTAACGTGGTTGTTGACGAGTCAGTTTACACTGAGAGGAAAAAAGAATGGAGGAAAGAGGGGCCGGGCCCTCAACTTCCTTTATCCGGCCATTTAAGTAGTTCCAGAAAACGACACAGACCAATGTATTTTAAAGTCCTATGGCCTGACATCGATTGAAACTTTCTCACTGATCGAGGCGTCCGCTTTAAGGATACTTGTGAAGTAAAATTAAATAGGGAAAATAAAATTTTATTTTTTGCCGTTGTTTTGTAATTTTACTACCCGTCCTTCCTACACGCATATTTACATTTATGGAATGGAAGTTATTATAAATGTAACAGCATTTGCGAGGGATACTCGAGTACAATTTAAGGGAAAAAAACACTTCTTCGTATAAAATCTAGATTTGAGCCTCGAACTTCTAATGAAACTAGACTAGACTAGATTAACGCCTTTGTATTGGCCCTATGCCTCCAGGAGCGGGTAAGGTTGAAATAACGGAAACATTTATTTTTTAAATATCATCTCATCGATGCATAGATATTTCTTTATAATATGACGAATCTTACAAGAAAGAGGCGGCGAAGAAATGTCGATGGAGAAATGAATTAATGTCCTATTGGGATGTTTTCTCTTTTCAGTTCTCGACATATTGTGGGTAATGTAAAGGCCTTGAGGGACTGTAACAGACTTGTGTGAGTGTAGGGAGTATGGAGGGGGAATTCCCCTGGTGATACGAGAGCCACACGGGCTTTTGGGAAGGATCGATGCCAGCAAATAGTGCTCCAGATAAGCCAATATGTCGTTGATCGGGCAAATGGCGTCATCTGTTCGGCCCTCGGAACGGATAGGAAATATTACTCTTCCCCTCAATTGCTCTCACATAAACTTCGTTTCCAACTGCTTCAGAAGATGTAGGGAAATAACATTTTTTTCAACCCTTCTCTTCAAGTTTTTGAAAAAAAAAAGAATATAGGTTTACTTTGTCTTTTAATAGAAAAAATACCTGCTTCGTTGGCCGCATGATCTAAGGCATCACTCTCATGTTAGAGGATACTGCTGATGACAGGAATATCGGGGCTCGAATCCCGGTCGGGTGTACTTAGGGTGTTTAAAAAAATAGATTTCCACTCTCTCTCCACGGGAATGCGGGTGCACTACCTCTGAATTCAACATTCCTCATCTCTAACTCATTAGCGTAATTAGTATATATAGGTACGTATAACCAGTACAGGTAGTAAAATGCGGTGCTAAAAAAACTAAAAGAAAACTTTTATTTCTGAGGGCGAATCATTATTATTATTATTATTATTATTATTATTAGCACCGCGTCTTACTACCCGTTCGGGTTGTACGCACTTACGCTAATGTGTAGTGGTAGGGTGATTGTGAGATGAAATGGAGGACCTACAGTTTAACGTGGGATCCGAACCACGGTGGAGGCCTGGCATTCCTCACAGTCACAATATGTCTTGTCAGAGGTGAAGGAAGGGTTTGGTAATCAGATAAATCTTTGCCGGGACCGAGGATTGAACCCCGGCCGCCAGCACAGAAGTCTGACACCTTACCCCTAGACCGCCAGGTCACCATGTAAGGGTGAATCAATCAGCTCATCACATTTTTATCTCATTCGGTGGGTGCCCAAAATTTTGGAGGTGGCCGTGGTCGAAGAGCCTCATTCATTACGATGCTCTCTATCACCTCTTCCACCACGTCTTACTACACACCCGGGCTATCCTAATGAGATATGGATGAAGAAGGTAGAATTTGTATGAAGAGAGAGTGGGAAACCATTTTATAATATTTTAGTACACTCAGCCGGGAATCGAGCCTCGATCTCCCTTTTTACCAACAAATCAGACCAGACATGTTTTACGGTTGTTCCGCGTGTACATTTGTGCGAGTTATTATCTCCGAGGAGTTTTAAGTTGAGTTACTGAAAGAAAGCACAAAATACGCATAAGCCTACACATCTCTAGTCAATTAAAATGCGATTTCACAACTTTTTGCCCAAAATAGTGTTCGTAGTTTATAAACAAAAAGGGTGACCTGGTGGTCTAGGGGTAAGGTGTCAGACTTCTGTGCTGACGGCCGGGGTTCAATCCTCGGTCCCGGCACAGATTTATCTGTTTACCAAACCCTTCCTTCACCTCTGACAAGACATCTTGTGAATGTGGGGAATGCCAGGCCTCCACCGTGGTTCGGATTCCACGTTAAGCTGCAGGTCCTCCATTTCATCTCACAATCACCCTACCACTACACATTAGCGTAAGTGCGTATAACCCGAACGGGTAGTAAGACGCGGTGATGATAATAATAATATAACC
Organism: Timema shepardi; assembly: GCA_902151425.1. Taxonomy (NCBI): domain Eukaryota; kingdom Metazoa; phylum Arthropoda; class Insecta; order Phasmatodea; family Timematidae; genus Timema; species Timema shepardi. Next base: position 59,821 of record CABFVX010002543.1, on the reverse strand, counting down.
AAAAACATATAGGGCCTACCTAGCTGGTCACGTGGTTTAAGCCCTAAGGCATCAAACTCGCGACATACTATATTGTCAACAAGGAGGTAAAGTTAGAATATCAGTAGGGGCATAGCCTACTTTTCTATAAGTGACGTCTCTTGTTTTTCCATCCCTTCTTCTGCCCCTCCTCAACTTAATTAAATCATTAAATAACTCTTGTGTTTTAAAAAATTATGAATTTATATATATACTTTCACGTGGTTTGTAATTTTTTAAACTCAAATTCCAGATTAAGCTGCAATTTATTACTTTTTTTTAACACTCCATGTCTTGACTCCGTTTAAGTTAGTACGCCAAAGGTTCCGGGTTCGATTCCCGTGGCCAGGTATCATTTTTAAAGTTAAATAATACGATATCTATTTGCGGCTAAAGCCGTAATTATCAAATATAATAGCTTTACTATTTAATCCATCACTATATTAATTTAATTATAAATGATGGGATAACTATAATTAAGGTAGAATTTAGAGAAGTAAATGGTAAGGAGCTTCGCACGGACTTTCTCACTCCATTGTTTAAAACTGCAGATATTGACTCAAAACTAGTATTATATATGAAACGAGATAGTATACACTAGCAAACCCCGGCAAAAATTGCGTTATACTTACGTTAAAAAAAATTTTGAATCCCGGATTTAAATTTTATGATTTTCTTTTTAAAGAATTTAAGTCCTCACTAGTATATTTTGACAGAAAAAAAATTCAATATTGGGTCCACAAAGGTCAATACTTAGTATTAAAATTTCGACTTACGGTTAAAAATTTCGATATTTTATTAGGGGTTGTACATCTTATGGTTATCGCGTTTTTACTAAATTCCTTATTTATAAATTTATACCAATAAAAAGCTAAATAGTACCTTTTGAGTCTGAGATAGATAGATCATTGCTGTATAAACATTCCCCTAAGAGGTTAAAGAAAAAATAACTTACACTTTTTGAGAGACTTACCTATCTACTTACTCTATGGAATTATAGAATTATCGCTTTAAAACTTAAGTACAACTAAAGTTCACAAAATTGTATTAATATATTTGCCAATATCTCAGAAACTATTGGTTTTATAAAGATATATTTCAAATAAAAGTTTTTTATTTTTAATATTACTGCAATTTTGCAATGATAAGTTATTTAGTATCTTAAATAGTTATAGAACTAAGGAAATTTCTGGTTCTGACAAGTACCCTAAAATTCATTTTTATGGGAAAATTAAAATAGTCATTTTGTTTATAATCTTAATCAACGACTAAATACGAGTTTTAATCAAAATCATTTGAACCGATTTTGATAAAAATGTTTTTTTTTTCTCTTTTCGCCTATTATCAAACTATTCTTAATTTTAGGCTTAAAAAGACACAAAGACAAACGGCAAAAGCAACTTTTTAAGAGTCGGGGGTCATGAAACGTTAACATCTCGGGTTGGATTTTTTTTTTACGGTCGCAACACTTGACCTTTAGTTTTCTAAAAATTAAAAAATATATTTATTTGCGTTTAGCTTGAACATTATTGGTTTTATAAAAATATGTTTCAAATAAAATATTTGTATTATGAGTAGACCTACATATTTACAATGATTGGTAATTTCATATCCCAAATAGTTTCGGACCGATAGAACCGATTTTGAGAAAATCGATTTTTTTCTTTTTACCCTTCATTAAACTACCAGTACCCTTAATTTTAGGATGTATATCAACTTCCAAAAAACCCTCAGGGCAGCCCTATGAAAACGCTAGATACAAAGATTTAGCCCAATCGGTAAAATAGTTTAGGCTCTAGTACGAATTACAGACAGACAAACTGACAGAAATTCAAAAACCACTTTTCCGGATCCAGGGGGTCATGAAACGTCCAAATTCATAAAAATCTAGAGTTAGATTTTTTGACGATCACAGATAAAGTAACGAGAAAGTAACAATCGGGTGTGACTGTGTCGGTACAAGGGCCCGGGGGGAGGG
>CABFVX010002543.1:44759-56121 GCA_902151425.1 Timema shepardi | reverse complement strand
CTAATGTGTAATGGTAGGGTGATTGTGAGATGAAATGGAGGACCTACAGTTTAACGTGGAATCCGAACCACGGTGGAGGCCTGGCATTCCCCACATTCACAAGATGTCTTGTCAGAGGTGAAGGAAGGGTTTGGTAATCAGATAAATCTGTGCCGGGACCGAGGATTGAACCCCGGCCACCAGCATAGAAGCCTGACACCTTACCCCTAGACCACCAGGTCACCTAACATAGTATGAATAGACACGGTTTTGGATACTTATTATAAGTGCACGCACATTTATACTGAGAATAATTTAAGTTAACATTTAATCTTTTAGGACGGAAAAATTGTTAACATCATACTTTTTTATACATTAATAGGTTTGTATGGACGAACTTTTTGTTTTGTGGTTTTATAACGATACCAGAGATTTTTTTTTTTTCATTTTTCAATTACTTTAGGTTGTCATTCATAATTACTTTTCGAAAAGAGTAAAAAAATAATATCCAACGCAAAGTTAAACTGCTTCGAGCCATTTGTTCTGACACGATTTTTTAATTGGTTATAAAAAAAATTCCAAGAGTGTAGGACACACACTGGAATAGAATGTGTATGAGAAAGATTTTTTAATATCATAGTTTTACTATTTTTATTATTATTTGAATATAATAAGCACACGACCTATGAACTAACTTAAATCTAGAACATACTCAACACTCAGACCTCAGCAGATAATTCATCACTGTGTAAGCGGAAAACCACATTTCCCCAATGATATATTTTCCAGAAACGTCGGGAATCAAATATCGGACCTTTAGCTCAGTTTCAGATGTGCTACTGAGTGAGCTAAGGCGTTGGAAAATTTGATAATTACGTTTCACAAGAGTAATTATAAAACATAAATAAGAATTCTCAACTTATCTATATCTCTATTTTCTCTATATTAGAGATTTGGTTAAGAAAATTGTTCTATCATTAATTAATAATTAAATGAGGAAATACAAATAGAAAGGAGGGAAGTAAGAACAAAGAATTAATATAATTATTATCAAAGAAGGATAAACTTTGGTGTTAGCCGCAGAGTCAAAAATAATAAAATAATCATTATAAGCTTTCATAAAACAGCACAGGACGTTGAGATGTAATGATAAACCATATCTATCTCCTTGCTGTACATACATCTCTTTTAACTACCGAGGTGTCGGAATGATGAAGTTTTGATTTGGGATGGGAAAAAATCCAGCGAATTTTATTACCCCTTCAAGTTATAAGTATCCATTGCTCGCATTTGCGTGTATGAAGATTGTGAAAACATTTAGACAAAAACACCCTCAGTACACCCGACAGGGATTCTAACCTCGATATCTCCATTACCAGCAATTCAAGCTGACATGAAAGCAACAAGACAGACCATGCGACCGCCGATGCAAGAGATTCGGAACCAAGGTGTCGGATTGGTAAAATGTTAGTTTGGAGCTGAGGTGTCGGATTGGTAAAATGTTAGTTTGGAGCTGAGGTGTCGGATTGGTAAAATGTTAGTTTGGAGCTAAGGTGTCGGATTGGTATAAATGTTAGTTTGGAACCAAGGTGTCGGATTGGTAAAATGTTAGTTTGGAGCTAAGGTGTCGGATTGGTAAAATGTTAGTTTGGAGTTAAGGTTTTGTATTGGTGAATTGTTAATTAGGAGATGGGGTGGTGTGTTAGATTGGTAAATTATTAATCTGAATCTTGATACCAACGCACACGTCATCGGCACCTCCCGGTCAGAAAGTAAAGGGAAATTATTGGTGGTGGCGACAAGACGGTAGCTGGTCATGTTGGGTCGGGCGTGGTCCACTACCTGGTCAGAGAGGTACGTACGGTCAGTGTCAAGGAGAAACCGGGGCGAGCGACCTCTCTCACTTGCTTGGGGCACTGGGGCCTCTCGCGTTACGTGAGCTAACTTCATTTGGAAAGAAAGGAAGCAAATATGAATATTATACAGTACAACCAGGGCAGGTGTTATTAGAAAAGAAACTCGTGAATAGAAAGTCGAACCTTGGACCCTCTTATGTGAAGTGATTGTCTTTTTGTTAGTTTTTATCTTGGTGAGGTAATCTTTATCAGCGGTATTCAACCAGGGTGCGCGTATCTCCGGGGCTACGCGAATATACATATTAGGGGATACATGAAATTATATATTATTATTATTATTATTATTATTATTATTATTATTAGCACCGCGTCTTACTACCCGTTCGGGTTATACGCTAATGTGTAATGTTAGGGTGATTGTGAGATGAAATGAAGGACCTACAGATTAACGTGGGATCCGAGCCACGGTGGAGGCCTGGCATTCCCCACATTCACAAGATGTCTTGTCAGAGGTGAAAGAAGGGTTTGGTAATCAGCTAAATCTGTGCCGGGACCGAGGATTGAACTCCGGACGCCAGCACAGAAGTCTGACACCTTACACCTAGACCGCCAGGTCACCGAAATGATATAGATACTATATATTATTTCATGATAAACACTCAATCATCAGAGCCAGATAAAGTCACAAGAAGCCCGGAAGTAAGGATATGCGCTCTGGAAGAAGCATTTGTTTTCCCTCCCTCTTTCTCCTAGATGTACACTTTAGAATGTGTATGGATTGCATTATGAACCAACTACTTTGGGGGTACAAAGTTGAATAAAAATAATACTTGAAGGTACGCGAACAAAAAATGTTGAATACCACTGGCTTAGATAATTAATTTGTCTAAGCTCGCATCGATGGGAACGCGATTTAATTGTCAAGCTCTTTTAGAATATGATTTACAGACGGCTGGGGTGTCGGAGTTAGAATCTCGTACAGGTGTAAAATAGGGTGTATTTTTTTCCTAAATTTTGTCTTTACTTTCTCAGCCCCTAAATGCGGGTACGTTTCCTCTAAATGATATCTTCCTCGTCATTCATTATTTAACTAGAGTAACTAAAGTGAGTACAGCTCTAACGGATAGTATGACTCGGAGAGGAACGCTGGAGGGAGAGGGGGCAGTGTGCGGGGAGGGGCTGAAGCCCGGAGAAGCAGGTTCAAAATAAAACCACCTCTACAGATAGGTCATAGTGAGTTTAATGTACCACCAGTTGGTCGAATCCTGCAAACATAATAGTATTATTATTATTAGCACCGCGTCTTACTACCCGTTCGGGTTATACGCACTTACGCTAATGTGTAATGGTAGGGTGATTGCGAGATGAAATGGAGGACCTACAGTTTAACGTGGAATCCGAACCACGGTGGAGGCCTGGCATTCCCCACATTCACAAGATGTCTTGTCAGAGGAGAAGGAAGGGTTCATGTAATCAAATAAATCTTTGCCGGGAATAGTAATAATAAAACACTTTTTAGCTTCTATACAGGTGGGGCGGCCAGTCGCCGCAAATCACTCTAATAACCTTATAGCGCTGTTTACAACCAACCGTACCGGCGAACACACACACACGCATAAAAGTGAAAGAGACGTAGTCTGCTCCAAGTTCTCTCTGAATAGCCGGTAGCACAAGGCCTGGATAAGATCTGAACCTAAGCCAAGCGGGATCAATAACTTCTAGAATACAGTGGAAAAACGCCGCACCCACCAATACAGGTGTGAGACACCTTAGAAGCAGGGCGCACATAAAGCCCGATTTAGAAAAGCGGGGAGTGGGGGGAGGCAGGTGGGGGGTTGGAGGGGGGAGTTTACAGCTACAAAAAGATTTAAACATTTTTATATATTCATACGTCAGATAATATGATCGGTCACGGCCACTCTTGATAGATGATATAGGTTCCTATAAAATATTATTTATTTTATTGTAAATTTTACCAATCTTGAGTGAAAAAAAAAGTTCTTGTATTTTCTAAAAATTTCTTCTTGCCTTTCCTCTAAATATCGGTTTGCACCACACATACACTGCCGTTACTCGCACAGGATGGAAAGGCGTGAGTCTCGTCTTGTCTGATTTGCTGGTGTTGAAGAGGTCGGGTTAGGAATCCAGGCCAGGTGTGTTGAGGTGGTTTTTGCCAGATACTTTCCTAGTAGCCCTCTACGTATCTCCCATACGTATGGTGATCTTTTTTATTTATAAAAAGAAGGGTAAATTATTATTATTATTAGCACCGCGTCTTACTACCCGTCCGGGTTGTACGCACTTACGCTCATGTGTAATGGTAGGGTGATTGTGAGATGAAATGGAGGACCTACAGTTTAACGTGGAATCCGAATGTGGAGGCCTGGCATTCCCCACATTCACAAGATGTCTTGTCAGAGGTGAAGGAGGGGGTTTGGTAATCAGATAAATCTGTGCCGGGGCCGAGGATTGAACCCCGGCTGCCAGCATAGAAGTCTGACACCTCACTCCTAGACCGCCAGGTCACCTGTTATTACTATATTACTATCAATATTATTATTATTATTACTATTAGGGGTTATGTCTTACGACAGGTAGATTCCAAGTTTTCTCCAGCACTACTCTTTAGCTCTCCCAAGTATTTCTTTTCCATCTTCCTAAGAGTCCAAGTTTCTGCTCCATACAGCGCGATGGTCCTAATGTATCATTTCATCAGTTTCAGTTCCAAACTCAACTTGCTGGTCAGCAGTGACCTCTTCTTATTGAAAGCTTGTTTGGTTCTGGTAATCCTCGACCTAGTTTCCTTGGCGCAGTAGGAATCCTTTGTCAGCAGACTTTCCAATTATTTGAACTGTTATATATTTTAGGTTTTCCAACTCTTAGTTTCCAATTTTGTAAAGAAAAAAAAACTATTCGTACAGACACATACATACATTTATTTTAATTTCATTATTGATTATAAATAAATCTAGGACGTTGTGTTGCTGATCACTTCAACCTAATACTTGCCTACAAAAGATTTTATAATACATATCATTAACATGAAACATATTTTAGAGACGCGTGTAGTAAAAAATAAAATAGTATAATTTAGCAGGAAGTGCGTTCATAAAGGTCTTTTTTATCTACCAAAATCCTACTTTTGGCAAATATAACTTGTAAATAAAGTGTCTCGAAAAAATTAAAACTCCTAGAAAAAATGAAATTCAAGGGGGAGATTCCTTGCATTAACGTTGTTCAAATAGACATATTTGATTTTTAAAAAAATACTTGGTTAAAATAAAAATAGGTGACCTGGCGGTCTAGGGGTAAGGTGTCAGACTTCTGTGCTGGCGGCCGGGGTCCAATCCTCGGTCCCGGCACAGATTTATCTGATTACCAAACCCTTCCTTCACCTCTGACAAGACATCTTGTGAATGTGGGGAATGCCAGGCCTCCACCGTGGTTCGGATTCCACGTTAAACTGTAGGTCCTCCATTTCATCTCACAATCACCCTACCATAACACATTAGTGTAAGTGCGTATAACCCGAACGGGTAGTAAGACGCGGTGCTAATAATAATAATAATAATAATAATAATAATAATAATAATAAAATATTTTACTGTACTACCACCTGTTCTGTAGGACAACAAGACATCACCCAATAAAAAATACTGGCCTGCAAAAAACAGTAAGTACTTATATGGGTTAGTATGGACAGATGTAAAGACACGGAGAAAACACATTTAGATAATTTAAGTGATATAGTATAGCAAATTATTACCTTTATAAGAAGTTCAATTAATAACACTCAGCCTCAAACTATGGGTGAAGAAGTACCCTGATCATGGGATGAACCCTGGATAGCTCAGTGGTAGAGCATTAGCGCGTTAAGCCAAGATTCGGGGTTCGATTCCCGTGTCCAGTTGTCGTTTTTCTACTATTTAAATAAAGTTGATTGTAGTCTCCCTCCTACAGACAGTGCCGTCATTATAATAATTTGTAGCCTGTGTGTTGATATTAATTAGTTCATAAACTAAATATATAAATTCGCAAACAATGTTAGAGCGGCTACTTCGGCCAGCAAGAAAGTATCAATCGCTGTTAGGCCACACGAATTAAAATACAATGGTCTGTTTCGTTTCCTGGACCACCTTTTGCCATGTTAATAAAAAAGAGGTCGGTGACTTGGTGGTCTAGGGGTAAGGTGTCAGACCTTTGTGCTGACGGCCGGGGTTCAATCCTCGGTCCCGGCACAGATTTATCTGATTACCAAACCCTTCCTACACCTCTGACAAGACATCTTGTGATGTGAGGAATGCCAGGTCTCCACCGTGGTTCGGATTCCACGTTAAACTGTAGGTCCTCCATTTATATCTCACAATCACCTTACCATTACACATTAACGTAAGTGCGTATAGCCCGAACGGGTAGTAAGACGCGGTGCTAATAATAATAATAATAATAATAATATTAATATTAATAATAAAAGAGGTGAAATAAAACTACGAAACTTACCTCAAGGTAAAGAGGAAAGCTTGCTGCATGTTCACAAATATATTTATTTGATTGTTGTGAGCCTCCCAAAAATTACTGTATTTGTTAGAGGAAGACTAAATATAGAACACTTTTTTAATCAAACCTAGTCTCATAATTACTCAAATATGCATGAAAAGTAATTGAAAATGAGCTAATGTAACTTTTTCACAATTTTTTAAATTCTACTTCGACCTCTCGGAGAGGGAAGTATCTTGATTATCAAAAACTCAAACTCGAGATTTTGATAAATGTCAAAGTTTCATGACCCCCCGAAACAGAAAAAGGGGTTTTCACTAATCCACCTGTCTGTGTCTCGGCCTAGAACCGAAACAATTTTACGGATCGGGCTAAAACTTGGTTTCTAAGGTTTTCGCAAGGTCCTCCCGAAGAGTTTGAGGACTAAGATATTCAACCCTAAACTAAGGGTTCCTTTACTGAAGGACAAAAAGAGATCAAATCTATCTTCTAAAAATCCACTCTAACAATTTTGATAAGATTTTATATTCAGGCATTGTTTAACATTACAAACAAAATGACAATTCTTTCCCCCTCATGAAAATGATTTTAAGGTTAGGTTACTACAAATAAGCGGATATATTCAATTTTGCTCATACCTGCGCAACTATTACAGATACTAAATAACTTATCATTGTGAAATAGAAGTACTGGAAAAAAAAATCTTTTAATTCAAATATATTTATTTTTATGGCGAGCTTTGAAAATAATGTGAAAAGGATTGGTTTGATCTTTAGTGGACAGAGATGTTCCTCTTTTCTTAATATTTCTGTAACAGTGTATATTATTTCATTCCTACTCTTTTGTGGAGTTTTTATGTAACACTGTATATTAACTCGTTTAAAAATGTTAAGTAAATTACTCTATTTTAAGATAAAGGGGAAAAAATGACCGTGCTGCGTAACGCAACATTTTTTACTATAAATAGAACTCAAACTAGAGGGCTGTTAAGGAAAAATAGCTTTGTTGGAATCTTTCGTCAACATTTTGGCGTTAATCGTATTTTGAAATAACACATCATAGAATTAATTACTGCACGAATCCTTTAATATTTTACTAATTTAGGATTAAATGGTTGATTTGTTTAAAATTTTGAAGGATATGTATATAAATCTTTACAAAAGAATGACTAATATATAGTGATTTAAACCAAAAATCTTTACAAAAGAATGACTACTATATAGTGATTTAAACCAAAATGTTTAACTGTTAAATATTTACCCAAAATATAACTATCTCAGTCCCAACGTTGTGGTTATATTTGTTTTATTATAGTTCTTTCAAAATATAAACAATATTTTATTACACCTTCTAAAATATCTAAATAATCCTAACTACTTGATTAACACACTTCACATGAAAGCTACCATTAGTTGTTTACCAAGGTACTTCCTATAAAAATTACATTAATAGAGCGTCATAATCTAATGTTAATAATAAAATAAATTATACTGTATTTTAAGCATTTTTCTTTGTGAATTTATACCATAAAGGATGTTATTCAGTTATTTTAAACGAAGTAGACCATTAAGTTATGTACTCACTTCACGAAAGTTCAACTCTTGAAAATCAAGATAACTTACCTGTAAAAAAAAAAAGAGAAAAGAAATTTAGTAAACTAACAGAGTAATAAATCAGTTTAACATGTAAATTGTGAAACAGTCATCACACACACAATAGTTAGTAAAGAGGTCCACACATAAATCATGCTTGGTAAACCAAGATGTAGTAAATCGAACCACAAAACCCATTCCAATGGTAGGATTGGGGAGTGTGCCGTATTTCAGTCTGACCCAGATATGGGGAAACTGAAGCAGACAGGCCAATATAATTAAAACATTCGCTGTTATTTTTAATAATCGGTAGGTCCCGCAACCAGGCCCGGATTTAAGGGAGGGCGACAGGGGCCTCCGCAAATGGTTGCGATAAAAAAAAGTTCTACATTAATTTTTATCCTTTTCAATATTAATTTAAAACAAATGAAATATATATACTATATTTTTCAACAAATATAGTTGACCCTATTATTTCCTTATTTGGATAATATATTTATAATTGAGATTTTAACAGTTAATTTTTTAAAGACAAAAATAAGCCTGCTTCAAAATATCGATTTTTTTATTGGTTTAGCGTTAGGACCTCAAATTTTCACGGCTTTAAATTCGGTTCTGCCCACATCATGATATTTTATAAATCACGTCTTAATACCCGTCCGGCATTTACACATTTTAAATACACTAATAAGGTAGGGCTGAGGAGGGTATAATTTATAAGAAATGTCCCTGCGTTAGCGTGAATGAAGAATAGTTAACCATTTAGGAAAACAACCCGATAACACCCATCCAGGATCGGAACCCAGCCTCTCCGTTACAAGCTATACAAACTAGTCGAGCCTGACCTTTAGTCCACGAGCTCACCATTGCGTTGCTTTCGGGAATAAGTTTGCCTCTTTTTATATTTATTTCACTCTGATATTATTAATATAAATCTAAAAGCGGGTCTTGTATCAAAATAGATTTTTAAATAAAGCACAGAGTTTTGTCAAAATTCACATATTATTCAGTTTAAAGGTTTAGACCAATAGGCGGGGGTGTGGACTGGGGAGGGTTACGAACTTTTCGATACGTTCGTTATTTCGGCCTGCAACCAATCAACTGTCAACTGACTCAAGATTAATTACTTTCATTCAAATTTTCCATCTCTATATTATCTATGATTAAATACAAGTATATACAGGGTGTGGCAGAAATATATTATGGTTTTGCAAGTGTAATAACTTTAGTATTTTCGAACAAAAAATTGTTTACATTTTGTCATTAAAATCATCATATTTCGTCATTGTTATTTACACCATAAAACCATTTTTAGAACACAAGTTAGGTATGGAAAATAACGTCTTGCAAATGTCCTCAATTTTCATTCACACATCGTTGAAGTCTTGCTCTGCACTTTGATTTGCATTGCCAACCGTACAAAATAGTGCCTTACTCAGGAGTTACAACCTCGTGATCATGTGACACGACTCGCGCTCGCTACAACGATGCTGGAAACTGACTGACGACACTATCGTAATCATGTCTGACGAAGCCCATTTTCATCTCTCGGGTTACGTTAATAAACTGAACTGTCGGTATTGGTCTGCGGCGAACCCGAGAGTAATTCATGAGCGTCCATTTCACTCACAACGAGTAACAGTATGGTGTGGGATGACACATCGTGGGGTCATTGGACCGTGTTTCTTCGAACAGGATGGTCAAATTGCTACGGTGGATTCTGATCGCTATGTTTTGATGTTAAGAAACTTCCTCAGACCTCACATGTGAAGAATGCAACCGAACAATGCCCAGGTGTGGTTCCAGCAGGACGGGGCAACCACCCATACATCACTGGTTTACATGGCAGTTCTTTGAGGCATGTTCCCACAACGCCTAATTTCACTCCGTNCCCCATGCATCACGGGCTTCCATGGCAGTGCTTCGAGACATGTTCCCACAACGCCTAATTCACTTCGTGGAGATACCACATGGCCGGCACGGTCACCCGGTCTTCCGGCGTGGGACTGCTTTTTGTGGGGCTATCTGATGTCGAGAGTTTGTATCGATAAACCACGCACTCTGGAAGAAATCAAGGTTGCTATCGAACGTGAAATTAGGGCAATACCGATAAACATGCTTCGTTATGTCATGACTGACTTCAGAGCAAGACTTCAGCAAAGTGTGGATAAAAATGGAGGACAGTTGCAAGACGTTATTTTCTATACCTAGCTTGTGTTCTAAAAATTGTTTCATGATGTAAGTAACAATGGCAAAATATGGTAAATTTAACGACAAAATGTAAAAAAAAAAATTGTTCGAAAATACAAAAGTTATTACACTTGCAAAACCATTAAGTATTTCTGCCGCACCTGTATATGTATACATACACATATATATTAAGTTTGTACAAATAAATATATCTTTAGTCCACGTGCTCACCGGTGTGGATCACACCAAGGTTATTAATAAGGTGTAGGGATGATGAATATTGTTGAGAAGAAAGGAACCTACATTTGCGCAGGGAGAAAAAGAATAAATTAAAGTGATAATCCACATTTGTAAAACCACTCTAGAACCCACAGACGAGATTGAAATCACAACTTGCCAATCACCAGCAATCCAGTCTGTTGCGAGACTGACGCCTGAGACCAAGTGATTACCAGTGTTAGTCCCGAAGTGCATCCTATAACTCTAGCAATTCCAATGTATTTAGCACAAAAGATTTTTTAAATAATAGTAAACTTGAATAAATAAATAAATAAATATAAAAAGTTATGACAAAATTCCAGGACACCTTTGACAGATATTCAATATCTGTTGATATTAGCATGTGCAGAAAACTAATCTTTATGTTGCTACTGGAGAAATATTTGATTTATTTCAGCCAAAAAAATGTAATGCTCTAAAAACTGTAAAATTACTCGCGCTTCCTTCCGTCGCACGTTAAGAGGGTCGTCTACCGGAACGCTGAGACGCGTTGTAGACGCTCGGAAATCCAAAGTTATTAAAAAAGTTGTTAGTTATTTGAAAATACTACAAAATCCAATGTAGGTGAATGCCATCAACATCTATAGGATTAAAAGTATTACTAGTTTTATGACCATAAAAAAGAATGAAAAAAAAGATCAAGCCTTCCTCAACAGAATAATTTTTTTAAATAGGTTCAAAACAGAAAATTCAAGGTTATTGAGGATAGTTTTAGTGATTTTGAGGCGTTAGAAAGACTATTTTTATAAGAAATTCAGCATTACGAGGATATTGAAAACAATTTCCTGGAGAAAGGATAGAAATTCTCATTAAAAGAGGAGGGGTGGGAATACCCAACATTATTACTGTATTCCCTTTTTGCACTGCGGCCTATAAATGTTGTTAAGTAATAAAAAAGAGGGATTTGCGTGGTTTTTCTGCTGTCTGGGCAGAGCACTATAGGTTTTGTAAAAAAAAAAAAAAAAAAAA
>CABFVX010002543.1:4078-29801 GCA_902151425.1 Timema shepardi | reverse complement strand
ACCCCCCCCCCCCCCCTGAGAAATTATTGGCTGGCTACGGCATTTATTTTATTAATGTAGTTAACTGGTTTAATTAATAAAACAATATTATTTGAAGTGAACATTTGAAATAATCGACCAGCGTTCAAGCATTCATAGTTCGTGATATACCTCTTGCATATTTGTAAACATTTTCAGGCAATAACGCACCACGTTAAATATCACCTCGTTTAATCAATCAAGTCGGGGAATATAGTTTTAGACCATAATGTATTGCCTAACGTTGTCAAAACTTTGAATTTGCTTAACTTATAATTGAAGGATGACGTGACTTGAACCCATTATAATGTTTTATGAACAGCTTAATAAAACATGTCGTTCAGAAATACTTAAAACAATATATTTTTTAATTAGTGATTTTGACTTGCGATATTTAAAGTGCACCCACATATTATTGTACAACTTAACACGACTTACAAATAAGCTTAAGTATATAACAAAAACAAAGCTTAGAGCCTTGGCTGTTAATTAATAATTGTGAAAGGAGACGGGTAAATTTGACTTATAATCATTTCCTAAGCTATAAGAGGAATCTAACCTGGAACTCTTTCAAATGATTACTCGAAATTTTCCGCGTCGACTAAAATGATCAAAAACGGACTTTTCAACGCAGTTTTTTTAAAAATTCAAATATAGTTCAATATTTCAACAATGACCCACGTGTAATAAATAGTATTCGTGTAAATTTACGAGTTCTATCCGACTGTACCACAGAAATGATTAGCAAATAATGCACGTCCTTAATACTGTCGAGAATGTGATGTGAAGTTTGGAAATTTCAAATTTATTTCAAAATAAACGAATTAGATATGTTTATCTGTCTCTTGTCTTTTTATTTGTTTATCTCTGTATCTCCCTTTAGCCATCTGAGTATGTATATCTCTTTCGCCAATTTTTTTTATCCATCTATGTTAAATAAAATGACCAGTATATTTACATAAACTTAATCAATGATAGAGCAATAACATTGACGATAAGCTACTATACATTTAAAAAAAAAGTCTAGCCTCACCATAAAATCAGAGCGTAATCTCTAGCGAACACTTGTTTTAAATTTAATTATCTCATTAAAAATATGACAGTAGTCCTGAAGATAAATTATACCCAACGAAAATACCACCGTTCTGCATTTAAAAAAAATCAACTTCCAGATAATCGAACCATAAAGTTAATATGTACAACCGAATGAGCTTAGCAGAGGTATGATTTGAATACAGCAGCAATAAATCGAACAAATGATGATGGAGTTATTACCACGTACGGGTGGTCCTTTTCAATTGATTACATTAGCATTTGCTTCTGAATAGTGAGCGGCTTTAGCATAAATACAATAGTAGCTGCGCGCAAATACCGATAATTTGGGGCGAGATGAATTCGAATATTTGCATTACCATAGAACGCCACTGAAACATTCCATGTTAGTTTTTTTTTACACATTGTGTTGTACTGCGTTTTTAAAATTTAAACACCTAGTTTAAGGTTGTAAAAGAATAGAAGAATTGTTTCACATAGTGAAAATAGTCTTAAAGAGAAATATTAATAATGTTTCCTTCTCTGTCACTTAGAGGTAACCAAATAGAGAAGTTCTCATTTTGATTGATTTTAATCGTAGAGAGAGGGGTTTAAAACTATAACTTATTAAATCAATGGGAAGAAAGCTTGAATAAAAATTCAAAAAGAAGTGTCACTAATTTGACTTGAAAATGAATGGAATGAAATTGTTTAATTATTATTAGAGAAAATTTACTCTGAAAGTAATTTATAATTTAAGCGAGTACTTACAAAAAAACACTCACAGTCACAATGTTAATTATATTGTTATAATTGCTGCGTCGATTTAAATTCCATCATCATTCGCGTTCTTACGAATGTAATTTTCACCGAAAAAAATCGAGCTAGGGACTATATAATATAACAGACATGAAATTTTCGTTTTCTCTTGAATCCAGGCTCAATGCAAGTAATTTTGGTTTGCAAAAGGGAGTTTTCTTTTGATTCCATTTCACGTAATTGTAATATTTCATGCTAAAGAATGTTTTTCAACCAAATTTGTATAATGGAACAAAATCTGGGGCTCCGTGAAACTTGTGCGTACGTCCGGTTACAAAGCCTGTCTGTTTCAAACCAGTTGTGCCAGAGTTCACCATCAGATTCTGAGTAATATTAGTGAGAGCCAAAGTTGGTATCGGTAAATCCGTTTCAAGACACACATTTTGCGTGCGCGAGCTGTCACACATGCACAGATCAGCTTGTATCCATTGTAAGAACAAGGTAATCAAGGGATAGTATTTTGCTCTTTAACTGAACGTTCATTTCTAAGATATAGTTTGATTTCATTTTCATTTTATAGTTAACTTTTAGCAAGTTTTGTCAATATTATTTTACTAAATAAGTGAATAATAGATGTGTTATTATTATTATTAGCACCGCGTCTCACTACCCGTTCGGGTTATACGCACTTACGCTAATGTGTAATGGTAGGGTGATTGTGAGATGAAATGAAGGACCTAAAGTTTAACGTGGAATCCGAACCACGGTGGAGGCCTGGCATTCCTCACATTAACACGATGTCTTGTCAGAGGTGAAGGAAGGGTTTGGTAATCAGATAAATCTGTGCCGGGACCGAGGATAGAACCCCGGTCGCCAGCATAGAAGTCTGACACCTTACCCCTAGACCGCCAGGTCACCTATAATAGATGTGTTCTTTAATAACAGATACACGATGCAAATGTGCTTAATTCAAACTTACAGTGAAGATTGCCTCATACCCCCACTGTTTAATTATTTTTTATTCTTCAACCAGCAACCAGAAGGTTGTTAGCTTTACTCATATATATTGCAAACATAAGTTACTATCGAATGTGAATCATCTTTCAACCTAGTTAATAAATGTTGACAAAAAATATAACATTTATTACGCTCACGTTTCTAATTATCATTACGAAGAATCGCATAGGCTACATTTCAAAAACCGTTTGTAACCACCACCACGCTAATAGGGTGTCCCAAAATCAAATATTCCTAGCAGCCATCATTCCCTTGATCACGGTCAGTGGGCCTGCTTGGTACAATTCAGGTCTTGGTGAGGAATAATAATCCAGTGATTACTAGGAACTAATTCATATTTCCTGTTCACCCCATATATGATTAAAAATAACAGGCAAGACATACATTCATTCAAGTTCTCTCGTAATGTAAGCCAAACTTTTGGTTGCCCTTTAATCACAAATGTTTCCCCGGTGTCCTTGCCAAGAGAAAATTTTCATAAAGTTATTTTTCTGTAATGAAAAATACCATTTAAATGTAATTTTCTAATTTCCCAACGATGAGAAAGGGGGGCAGGGGAGGTTAAACTGAATAAATATGGGTCGCTATATGAGTGCAGAAAACAAAGTTCGTCTAGAGGTAGAGAGCACGGTTTTCCATTGCGTATGTTACGTCATAAAGGAAAAAAATAAAAAAGATTTTTTCCCCCCACAAAATGTCAAAAGTTCATGCACATAAACACCGAGCAACGGTATAACAGGAGGAAAACCCATGTGCAGTAATCTGAAATTTTCATTTCATCAAAGATAAAAGCGTTCGGCCATTTTCGTGATGTTGGGTAGAGGAATAAAATAAAAGAGAAAGTGTAAAAACCACCAACAAAAGAGAAGTGATCGGTTGGGAAGTTGCTACTTGAAAATCAGATAATGTTCCATAAAGGTTGGTGCTCAAAGTGGGGGTAAATAACTTAGGTTTATGGGCCAACACCAGCTCTGGTAGGCGGATGATGGGGTAGCGATGATGACCCCATTTATCAAGAGCACTATAGTTTAGCACAAGAGATAAACACGAATGTAATCTAGAAAAAGTTAAATGAAAACGCTCACGCAATAAAGAAAAGTAAAAAAGAGCTTTGCTTAGCCGAGGTTTCAACAATTCACATCGAATGAGTCAATTAATGATTCGTACTTACGTACCGGGATTATAATGTTATTAGAAGAACTAACAAATGTTAAGAAGTGGAAAATGAAAATTTACAAACGAACGTTAGACACACCATATTAATGTAACTTAATTTTTTATATATCTGGCTCAAAAAAAAAAAATAGCACTGCGTCTTACTACCCGTTCGGGTTATACGCTTTAAGTACTAATTACTCTAATGGATTAGGAATTGAGAAGGTTGATTTAGAAAAAGTGAACCAGCATTTGCGTGGAGGAAGAGTGGAAAACCATTTAAGAAAAACCACACCCAGTTCACCCGACCGAGATTCGAACCTCGATCTCCCCGTCCTCAGCAGTCGAGCTCAACACGACAAGCGCGTTAGCCAACTACGCCACCGAGGCGGGTATCTGGCTCAAAAACTTTGCAATTTTTTAAAATGTAATTTGGCTAGCTAATTACCAGTTTTAAGGTTAATAAAGACGGTATGAAATGCATCACCATTTATATGTTTTTCCCAATGATTGTTGGGTAAATAGTGTATAAGAAAGTGATATTCAAAATGATTACAAATACTTAAGGTCAACATGAATAAGAAAGTATAACTGATTATGTTGTTAATTTGACTTACACGCAAGAAAAGAAGATTGATTTATACATAATCTCAATCATTCTAGTCACACATTGAGATGCTTAAAAGATGAGTAGACCTATTTTGACGAGATGATAGTTAAAACCCATCATTTAGCTCAGAATTCTGCCTGAATTACTTACAAAAATTACTATTATATATATATATATATATATATATATATATATATATATATATATATATAATATGTATCCTAACTTTGATTTGATACAGATACAAGAGATGCTTCATTTAAATTCTAACAATGTAAATCTTGTACCAACTCAAACTTAATAATAATGGTAGGTCTAATGTAAGAAATAAAAATAATAAACCTTTTAAAATAGATTTTTCTCAGGTGCTCCTAACTTGCATAATTCAAACTAATTGACCATATAAACACACGACTTCAAAACTTCAAAACAGACACAACAACCAGTCTCCTGACCGTTTATCCCTCACAGTTAAAGGGGAAGATCCCATTTTACTCGATGGTACATTTTTCGGCCGTGTCGAGAACCAAACTCAAGATTCAGTAACTCGGTAGACAGACGCATTGCCAACTGGATTAAGGTGTCAGATAAAGGTACAAAGAATGTATCATTCTATAAATATCATATTGTAATTTTACCATAGGCTAAATAATTACAAATTACTTTTTTTTTCTTTGGTTGACAGCGGAAATTATTTGACCTGGGGGTTTATAAATATAATATTACCGATATTGGATGGTGATATCAGATGTCGTGGAAAGAAAAGCATGCCTAGGTATCAAATAATCAAAGCGACATAACAACATAGCGCTAATTCTGATACACTGCAGGATAGTAAATTGTCCGCGCGTTACAGTGATCGAGCTGATTCCTTTCTATAGGCCGCCCCACTCTTAACATTACATTTATTATTATTATTAGCACCACGTCTTACTACCCGTTCGGGTTATACGCACTTACGCTAATGTGTAATGGTAGGGTGATTGCGATGAGATGAAATGAAGGACCTACAGTTTAACGTGGTATCCGAACCACGGTGGAGGCCTGGCATTCCTCACATTCACAAGAT
The DNA here is from genome assembly GCA_902151425.1 of Timema shepardi. Lineage (NCBI taxonomy): Eukaryota > Metazoa > Arthropoda > Insecta > Phasmatodea > Timematidae > Timema > Timema shepardi. The sequence goes on along the minus strand of CABFVX010002543.1, from coordinate 24,141 downwards.
GTCTTGTAGGAGGTGAAGGAAGGGTTTGGTAATCAAATAACTTAACATTACAGTACAGGCTCTTATGGACACTTACCATCTCTTTCTAAACCACTGGTTTCCCCGTAAGCGCTCCTTTTTCCACCCAGCAGGGTTGACATTTTGTAGATTAATATGAATATAGTTATTTCTATGAAATAAAAATGCCATACTATATAACATTCAGTGATGAATTTATTAAAATCAATATACATTTTAAAAATATCATCCCCTATTTTTTTTTTTTTACAAAATATTATAATTCACATTGTTTCACAGCTTAACGAGTTTCCAAATATACCACGTCACAAGTCTCGTTCCAACCATGGTCTGGGATCTCTATAGGGGTGAAGGGAAACAGTGTTAACTTCTCTGCCAAACGCATTAGCGCTACTGTCAAAGAAATACACAATGTTGTTTTCTTTAATTTCTGACATTTAAAATATCTATTCATTTGTATTCGCCATTATTGTGTTTATAAGTTTGTTGCTTTAAAACTGTGGCAGGTGAAATTTAAAATATGCCATTATTACTTTTATGAAATTGTTTTATTTAATATTAAGTTTGAGAGATTTTAGAATGTGTATTTATAAATTTGTCCATAGCCTATGTCACAATCACCAATGTAGAACGCTACAAGCATAAGTTGGGTTAAGATTTGGCTGACAAATTTGTATTTATCTTTGAACGTATTGTGTGTTTTTGGAATGTTTTTAACACAAATAACTCATAGTATTGGCATGAACCAATCAATTATAATAATTATTTTGAATACCTATTAAAATATTTAGTAGACTTGTTAGTTAATGTGAATTTATTACCTACTCAAGCCATATAAATAAGAGTATTTGAAACAAAACGTTTAGTGGCTTAACCTACATTAATCTATATTTTCTTCACAAAGATATCCTCATACTTCTGTTTCTCTCTCTGTAATAATGTAGACAATCTATAACCAATTACGGTGACATGGCGGTCTAGGGGTAAGGTGTCGGACTTCTATGCTGGCGGCCGGGGTTCAATCCTCGGTCCCGGCACAGATTTATCTGATTACCCAACCCTTCCTTCACCTCTGACAAGACATCTTGTGAATGTGGGGAATGCCAGGCCTCCACCGTGGTTCGGATTCCACGTTAAACTGTAGGTCCTTCATTTCATCTCACAATCACCCTACCATTAGACATTAGCGTAAGTGCGTATAAACCGAACGGGTAGTAAGACGCGGTGCCAATAATAATATAACCAATTACGAAGGTACTTGGTACTAATAAACAGAAGAATACACAATTATTGTCATAGACCAAACTTCAAATGTATTAGCATAAAGTGTGTAGACTGTGTATACCTCGATAAGATTTTAATACACAAATTGTCAATATTTCAAGACCTGGCAGCTGCGCGCGCCCCATAGGACCTGTGCTGCGATTCAGGAGTGGAACGGCCTATAGAACAGTTCTTTTCAAAACGAGGGGGCAATGTGAACACGTTATCACCTCGACGAAGGGGAGGGTAGGTAACGGGCCTCTACTACTGATAACTTAATATTAGTTACGCTTATCTCGCGCTATTCGTCGTAGCGTGGTGGGATAGGGGGTTTATCTGCCCTGCGTGTCACGACTATAAACTCACTAAACAAGGAAAATAGCGGGAACTAAATAAAATATGGTCTCTCCTTTCACGCCACTCTCAAAATACACGAATTTCGATACATTACATTTAGTAATAGTTTTATGGATTTCATCCTATAAAAAATATTCGAGACATGCAGTTATAAGAACTTTATACCCTTTATAGAAATACATTTTAAGTTTGGTGAAATTAATAGCTTATATTTTTTTGTTATTTTGTTAAAGCCACTTTAAATAGATACTGCACAAAGTCACCTGCGAGTGGGTTGGGGGGTTTGAATTCTTGCATGGCATGCATAATGCTGCATGCTTATTTCTTATAAATAACTTTTTTCATTTTTTAACTACAAAATGGCAACCCCACAGGGTAAAAAACAACAATGCTAACGGGGAAGCCAACTTGTTAGAAAGCGATGGTTTTAAGTGTTTATAAAGATCCTCGCCGCATGAGTGTTAGCTCATCGAAATTCTATCCGCACAACCCAGTAGTAGAACGAACCCAAGACTATCAAAGAAGCTAAACGCGATAAGTGAATGGTGAAAAGTCGTGTCACGAAGTTGGATACACCCCACACCCCCAATAAAAGGTATTTTTTTTAAGGAGAATATCATTCTAACCTTCCTGAGAGTTTAGTGTCAGACTGGGACAGTGACACATTTACAAGTTTAATAACCATTCTGGCGTTATTGAGATAAATAAGTTATTTAATTTCACGATTCATTCACTGCTAACGTTCCTAGAGTTAGTCAATTTTCTGATATTATCAGTTGGTTCAGAAAGAGCACGTTAAATTCTCCAAACTAAAAGCGAGCAAGTGAATGTTTTAAATGGGTGCGATACCCCCATGTCCGACGCCGACTTGGCACAATGTTCCTCCGGCCCATGAATCACGGCGGATGACCCGTAATCTGGTGCTCGCGCCAGTTAGCATCATGCGGGGCAAGAGCTGGCGGATATCTGAACAGTGACCGCGATGATTTACCAGCGTGTGTGTGTGTGTGTGTGTGTGTGTGTGTGTCATGTGGAACCCCTTTGAATAAACAACGAGCACCGGAAACAGATTATTCCGGACAAAGGTTTCAGTTCGTATATCCTATATAATAAAGATAATACCGTGTGACCAGCTCAGCTAATTAGGTAACACGTCTGTCGTTTTAGGTATAGGTCTTATGTCCCATTCCAACCACGACTGAAAAATGTGTATTTTATGAAAATGGGGTTTAATCTTTCATTGTGATAGATTTAAGGCCTGGAATTGGTTATTACATCGGTAATAACATTAAGTTAGTATGTAAGTCATGTGCTGATATAATATATATTATTGCTAAAATTTGGAGTTGATAATCTATGTTTCAAAACATGTGTTGCGCTACAGGTTTTTGTACATTTTCGAGCGACCCAGATATAACATTAATTTTAGGGCAAGTAACAAAGGCAAATTTTAAGTAGATTAGTTATCATTTTACTTGAAAATGATTGGACAAGATCACATTTAAGGCAAAGCACCCGGCCATTATTCAAGCCTCGACCTCTCCACCAATTTCAAACTAAAATGTTAGACAAATCTGAGTGACAATAATCCCCACAATGTAGTTACATTAATTCATAAGACTCGTTCTTGATCCTAAAGAGATTCCATAGGCATGTAATCAAACAACTTTCATCTTCAACTATTCATTCACGTGGGCAGAGATGCTCCTAATAACCATGTTCTACAAATCATTCACTTGTACAGAGATTCTCCTAGTAACCATGTCCTACAAATCATCCACTGTGGGCAGAGATTCTCCTAGTAACCATGTCCTACAAATCATCCACGTGGGCAGAGATTCTCCTAGTAACCATGTCCTACAAATCATTCATGTGGGCAGAGATGTTCCTAGTAACCATGTCCTACAAATCATTCACGTGGGCAGAGATTCTCCTAGTAACCATGTCCTACAAATCATCCACGTGGGCAGAGATTCTTCTAGTAACCATGTCCTATCAAATCATCCACGTGGGCAGAGATTCTCCTAGTAACCATGTCCTACAAATCATCCACGTGGGCAGAGATTCTCCTAGTAACCATGTTCTACAAATCATCCACTTGGAAAGAGATGCTCTTAATAACGTTGTCAGTTATAAGACGCGTAGAAAAAGGATTGTGCGAGTAAATTCTAATAAATCAGTTAACTAAATGTGTTGTTTTGTGCAGGGTATCTTACTAAGCATCCGTATATGCATACTATTGGGGTAGCGCTGAGGAAACAGATTTAGAGGAAGTGTACCTTCACGTCCTTGGAACGAGAGTGGGAATCTATCGAGTAAGAAACACCTTAGTAAACACTACTGAGATTTAAACTCAAAACTCAACACCGGGGAATCAGACAACATGAGACTGACGCCTTTGTTCACGTGCCCACCACTGGGGTTTTACTATAGAAATATAAAGGTTTCAGTAGTTTTGTTTTCTTCCCTTAAGGGGACTTGAAATGATCGACCTCGCCTTATTTGCAGGTACATTCTAGAGTATTTCCTTAAAATTCACTATCATAATTCTGTTTCTTTAAATAAAATAAGACGTAACTAGCCTACTTACTCTCACTAAAAAGTTGGAAAAGAGCAAAATAGAGTTGCACAAAGTCACCGTTGAGGGGAAGGTAGATATCCGATACCAGACGGGTGCGTTGGGGGGGGNGGGGGGGTTTCTCTTCTTCTCTCCAATCTAATGCAAATGTACTTTTTTAAGTCTTACTTCCTCGTCCCTTACGCGTATTGTGTGCACCACATCTTACTAACCGTAAGATAATGAGGTAAAGATGTGGAAGGTATAATTTATATGAAATTATCTCGCATTTGCATGGAGGGAAAGTGGTAAAACCTTTAGGGGAAACAAATAACAACTCAACATAACTAGTTTGGATATGAGCCACGACCATCGGCAAACAAGATAAGACGAGGTTGATGCCATAGCCCTTATGTCCAACGATGCGAATATATTGGATGTTGAAATGGTTACATTTGATTTCCAACTTTTAATTGCAGTTTTGATAAATTAGTTCTTGTGTTGATTTGTTTTAAGGAGTGCCTCTCAAAAGAAAAATAATTATTACATTAATAAATCACAAAAGTTAATTTTTTTTTGAAAATGAGTTCTAATTTCTCGAAACAGATTTTATAAGCACACTAACCACGTGGTCAACCCTGCAACAATAGTAGTTAATACAAATATAGGACACAATATTATTGTCCTTAGCAAAGCCTTTCCGGATAAAGCATTATGATAAACTTACTATGCATATTATTATAATAAACGTGATCAAACCGAATATCAAGACACCCTGATTCAAATCTGAGTGGGAGCGATAAAGATACATAGAGTACTATTTGGCTACAGAATTATAATGCTATTTAATCAGAAATATCTACAGCTATACCGTAGTAGAGTTTGTTTGTAAGTCATTTGATGATATGATATATGTTTAGAACTAGAACATTAAAAACCTCTGTTAACTTTTATAATAATATAAAATGGCTTCCATAGTTTCTACAAACAATAAGGTTTATTTACTGTAAGCGTGTCAAACTTATTTTGTACTACGGGCCACATAAGAAAAGTTGCAATACGTTGAGGGCCGTATTTATAAATAAGTTCAATACGACTTTTTTTAAATTATTTTAAATATAGAGTGCTCTCTAACTCCTGGTATTATGTTCATATACATAACTCTACAGAGTATACGTAAAATTAAAAACATTCCAAAACAAACTTTGCATAATAGATCATATTAATAAATAATTATACATAAAAAAATAGAAAAAAAAAACATAATTTCTTAATTGTTACATACTGTAATATTTTTAGTAGATCCTTGGTCTCATTTTCCAGATAGCAAATCATCAAAATTTGGTATGTCTTGAGCTGACGTTATTTTCAAAATTGAAGATAGATGTTGATCAGCTAATCTTGTCTGGAGTTTTGTTATTTTTATAGACGGCGAGGCCAGTTCTCACGTGTAATTATTTTCAATGATCATTGAAAATGAATACAAAATGAACATTGTAACACTATGGAATCAATCGCCCCACTTTGGGCGTCGATTGAAACACTACGGATTAATTCCCTGATATAATAATGCTGTGATTATGTTTAGGTTGTCTATAGCTCCGAGATCGAGCGCCTATCATCACTATACGGAAAATATACCGTTTAACCAGCTGTTTATAGCTACGTGTTCGAGCACTAATTAAAACGGTATAATTAATTAATGTAAGAAAGAGAACTGTTGATGGCTGTTTATTCACACACTGCTTATTTAAATGACACCTGTTAATTACTTATACATATTCCAATTAAATGTTTTATATCACTGCACAATTGTGATATTAATGTAAGTTATTTTAAACTGTGTTAGACTGTGACTGCCAGTGTGTGGCTCTGACTGACTTGTGCGTGGGCGGAGATCCCGGTGTAGATGTCTTGATCCCGGATGCCTGGCTGATACGCACAAACGGTTTATATATAACATACCCCTTGCATTTTTCTCCCCTCGCCAACAGTGTGAAATCTAACTAATAGAAAGAGTCCTGGCGACAGGTGTTGTGAAGGCTAGCTTCTTATTGGTATAGGAAATTAGCGTCTTTTGAAAAATACTGCGGAGTTGTTCCTTTTAACAGGAAATAGCACAGTTGTTCTTTTAGCAGGAAAGATGGTATAAAAAATATATTTGAAAGGTTTAATCCTTTTCACATTATTTTTGAGAAGTGCGTGTTTCTTCATGGATGAATCTTAAAAGAATACTCTACATATATTATTTTAAATTAAAATTGCCTTCATCCATGACTTTTTACATAATTTATAGTAATCAGAACACTCATTTCATTAGACTGAATCATTATTTAAAGCTTTAATTAAAAGAGAAAAGTAGGTATAATTTTCTTCATTTTTAATTAATGATAAATGAAAACAAAATGAACCGTGAGAAAATGTACAAGAATTACTGAATTCATTTTTCTTTTAATGTAGGCCTACTGGTTTATTTGAATTCAAAGTTACAATGCGACCACCTGAGACGCCTTGCAACCTTGCATTGGATTTAATTCTTCGTGGTTTTCCAGTTTCGACTGATGCTGGCGTCTGGACAGGCCGGGCAGCCTCTAATGAAATTTGTGTGTTGACGCGCTCATCCGCGCATCTTTTTATTTAATATATTTTCTAACTCATGCGATAGCTGCACTCATATTTAACGAACCACAGGTCGTATTAATTTTACAAGGCGCCATTTCTATAAATGAAACGGTAGTTGATCATACTCATCATGATCAATGATACACGAGAACAAATTTATTTCAGTTTCAGTTTCATTTCAAATGAATAATTGGATATGTTTATTTTAAAATGACACGTGAGAACTCCCCTGTCTGACGCTAATTTTGTCACTGTGATCAGATATCAGAAGTAGCAGGGACAGAGGTATCGGTGTAGTGATAACTGCACATCCTTGATTACGGAAGCCAAGACTGTGACAATGACACAATATCAGTATGGTGTATCAATATGTTGGTCGAGTATGAGTCAAGTAGAAAATGGAGGGTTGGATTTCATATCCTTTGTTCCCATGTTTTTATAAACAATATTTGTTACAGAGCCATTACTTCACTAACTGTGGCTTTGTCTGTAAAGGGCGGAAGCCGCCGCCATAAAGTAACACAAAATTTTCATCACAATAACATCCCGTTGGTAGAATTTATCAATGGTTTATCCAATCGTAAACGTTTCTGAATGAAGTGTCACACGTGCAGCGACACTGTGGAGACTTATCAGTCCAAAATTCCAGTGACAAATATGTATTTAATTGTTTATTTCTCTTATTTTCAAGGGCAGAGGTCGGGCCGCAGACCTATAGTTGACGGGCCACGTGTTTAACATGCATGATTTATGGTGTGCCGATCCAATTTTAGCCCAGGTGACTTTTACATTTAAAAAGTCAGGAGAAAATCTTCAATAATATAAAATAGTATCTACTGATTTGTAGCTGTTGCGTTTGAAACTTTAGTATCATTATATGAATTTAGGTAGGCTTATTTGAGTAAAGGATGAAATCTGGGGGAGATGCCTCATGTGGCAGTTTACACCAGCTGTTCATGCATTTCAGAAATACAATATTGTAGTCTCCATTTTGTAAACGCGTCCTTTAAAAATAAAACTGTTCATAAATCGACAATGCGCTAACTTTCAAATATTTAGATGGAAACCTAAGCCAAAATTAATAATAACAAATGATTCACACGTTCGCCTAGAATAGAGATAAGACGTGGCTAATTCCCATGATCGCGGGAATATATGTCGAAACAAAATGCTTTGCAACGCTTACTAGAAACATTTGATTACCAAAACATTTTGTTTCTGAATGGATTAATTAGTATCTTAGATTTGTATTACAAAATAAATTGCTGTATTTATGTTGTATTAATGATGATGGCGCTCTTGCAAGCAGATTGGCATGGTTCAGAAAAGCCGAAGCTGTTAACACATTTTAATCAACACCAAGCGGATTGCGCTGAAACCTTGTTAGTGGCCTAGAGTTTGTCACTTTACCTCATTAATTTGTAAGAATTTACTTACTATATATATTTATTTTGATAGAAGCCAAGAGGAGATAATTTATATTTCCGTGTCTCCAGTTAACGACTCGCGATGTAGCAATAGCGGTCGCTTTCAAACTACGATATCAAAGCGAGAAGGTTGTTTTTAGAGGTCGACGCGATCTACATATTTTAAATATACAACAGTGGCGTGTTCAAACCCACAAGAAGTCCACCACTAATGTTACCTCTTTGCCTTTTTTTTGTGTGTGCCTATTTTTGTTTCAACAAACGGCGTTCTCTTAATGTTTTATGTTTCTAAACTAACGTCCCTCTACTAAAATATTGAAGCTACCTGTATTGCAATACCACCCACTTTGTCTGGAGCGCGCGACGGGGGTATTATAATAGGTGAGGACTAGATACAGGCTCACGACTATGGCGAAACAAAAAGTCTATCTATATGCAAAGTTTACAGGGGAGTGTGGGGTATGAATGGTGGAGAGTAAAGGGATGTAAGGGGGTATGGGGGTGTGGAGGACGTCTATGGTTTAACGCAGCGGGACCATCCCTGTCCGCTACCATATAGAGAATTCGCGCAGGCGGCTAAAAAGGGACTTGGAAGACTTTTGAAAACACCCGATGTGAACTATAATGGTATGGCAGACACAAAGAAGGAATTCCACTCACCTCCCCCCCACCCCTATTCAAGTAGGCTTTGCCGACACACACAAAAGGTATGGTAAACAAGCGCTGTAAAGTAAAGGTAATTACATGAGGGTTGTTTACAGACAGAAACTCTCACGATATAATCTAACTATGCAATCTGTGTCCAGTAAAGATGACAAGGAGAGGAAAGGAAGGGCTCTGGAGGTACAGAAGGCATCGTTAACACGGGTGGACGCTCTCATCACTTGGTGCCATTTTACTTCCGTTTAATGTAACCAATTCACGTTTCTAATGAGACTGTCAACACTGGTGGGACCGATTCCGACCCTTATGGAGGGTCAGTCGAGTTTCTCTTATCACCGCGTCTTACTATCTGTTCGGGTCATACATATATGATAATTATTCTCATGGAGTAAGCATGAGGAAGGGAGCATTTCAGAGGTTTTCTACCCGCATTTGCATGGAAGGAAAGTGGGAAACCATGCGAGTTTAATTGCGAGGGACGGAAGTAGAGATAGTGGAGTAGACATCTACGCCATGTTTAAAATAGTTTCAAAAGATTTCCTTTTCGACTGATGAATGATTTTACTGTGGATTTTGTCAAACTCTACCGATAGTTTGGATACCTATACAGGTGGACACGCGGTCTAAGGTGACATACAAGCTCACAATGTAACCAATAGGTCGGGGAGAGTGTCTTGGATGGGTGTATTTATGATGGTTTTACAAGTGTGGTTTGTCATGATTGGTTTTCCCATTTTTGTAGGCCAATTTGGGTGCTTTTCATTTATGTGCTCTCCTATTCTTCCCTCCCAAACATCCTCCCAATGATTAAGCCGCCAAATAACCGCTGTGCTAAAACGTACTAATTAATTATAAATGACCCGCCTCGGTGGCGAAGTTGACTGACGCGCTTGATTCGTGTTGAGCCAGACTGCCGAGAACGGGAAGATCCGGGTTCGAATCTCGGTCAGGTGAACTTGGGGGGGGTTTCCTAAATGGTTTTCCAATCTCCTCCACGCAAATGCGGGTTCACTTACTCTAAATTCAACCTTCCCAATTTATAATTCATTAGCGTAATTAGTACTTAAGCGTATAACCTGAACGGGTAGTAAGACGCGGTGCCAAACAAAATATTAATAACCACCAGTCCCATTAGAAAACTGGCCTAAGAATATGACATGTGCCTGAAAGCAAAGTCAAACTACAAACAACAGATTCAGGTCAAATAACATAACGCCAAAACGTGCGTTTAACCGGCAGGTCTAGGTACACGGATGATGTACATGTCTTTCAAGCTATACTAGAGACGGTTTTTACACAATGTGAGTTCTTAGCCTCTTTTAAGACGAATTTTGGCTCAGTGCTTTGAAAATTCCTTCTAATTGTACGTATGTATATCAGAGCAAGCAGTAACGAACTACCATACAAGTAAATATGAGTGAATACTAAGGGGTAAAATAATTACTGCTTTAAAGTGGACCTTTTAAACGCTAGGTTATAGTAGTAAACGACTTACAAACCAACTTAACTTTAAATATTAAACTGCAAATAGATATATGTTTATGTTTCCTAAAAGGTTTTCCCAATTAGATTTTGATTTATTTGGCACCATATATTACTACCCGTTCGGGTTATACACTTAAGTACTAATTACACTAATGAGTTAGGAATCTGGAAGGTTAAACTTAGAAGAAGTGAACTGGCATTTGCGTGGAGGGAGAATGGGAAAACACTTAGGGGAACCCCCCCCCCCACACCCAGTTCACCCAAGTGAGATTCTAACTTCAATCTCCCCGTCCTCGGCAGTCTAGCTCAGCACTAGACTAGCGCGTTAGCTTACTACACCAACGAGGTCCCGTGACAAAAAAAATCGGTGAGGTGGTTCGCATCTTGACTTATGATTCTACTGGGTGTAGACGAGATGTCATTTCCAATACTTTACTAACACTATAAGAGGCTGAGATTTAGTAAAGTTTGAAAAACCAACGCAAGATGTTTCCCTTTGATGGGAAAATAGCAAGACTTCTTAGGGAACCTACTGCTACGGTGAACGGGAAAACTCGACTTTCATATTGAAACTTGTCATCATTTTAAACTTTGCGTCACATACTCGCGCAACACATATTACTTTCCCATCTGGGCAGTAATCAAATTTGTATTACGAGGGTAAGGATAAACAATATTAATTTAGAGGAAGTGTAATTGAGTTTGCGTGAAACGAGAGGAGGAAATAATTTAGGGAAATAAGCACTTCGGAGCACACATTTGCAGATTCAGACATTTATCTTCTCATCACAGGTAAAACAAACATAACTAAATGAAGCCTTCATCTGTGTGCTTCTTAAAATAAAATGCATTAAAAAACTGAAACTCATCTCAGATAGCTCGCCTCCTAATTAGTATCAATATTTTATTGGAACAATTTTAATAAGTATATAAGTATATAATTATAACCCGCCTCGGTGGCGTAGTTGGCTAACGCGCTTGTCGTGTTGAGCTCGACTGCTGAGGACGGGGAGATCGAGGTNTAATTCAACCTTCCCAATTCCTAATCCATTAGCGTAATTAGTACTTAAAGCGTATAACCCGAACGGGTAGTAAGACGCGGTGCTAAATATTATTATTATATAATTATAAGTTATAAATAGTAATTCAATGATTTCAAATCATAATGATTCACGAGTTATAAGGGATCAGACTTGGTATGTTAAGCTTTTCCCGTACAATTGTTAAGGTAACTTAATTAATGTATGGGGATGCAAATTAGAATAACTTGACATTCATATGAGGCGTACAAAATGAAACATTTATAATATTAATATAACTATTAATGTTAATGTTTATTGAAATATTTATAGTATAATTATCACTGAATCACTATTTATATCTTGTTAAAACTGTGCAATAACATTTTGATGGTCGAATGGTCTTAAGAAAAATACCCTATATATAGCTCCATACAAAATGTACAACGCATTGCACAAGAAAGTTTATTCATAAACTTATTGAGGTGCAAGCGCCTTCACAGGTAATAATTCAATCTAAGGATTTCACATCACGATAGGGTATTTGTTCCGATAAATACAATGACTGTGGTACAAATTTTGTAGGATCCCATGATCACTTTACTAAACAACTACTGCTCGAGTCTCCTTATAAAGTCAAGAGGATATGTGACACTTTCTCAGCGAAGGGAGTCACGTGTAATTTTAATACTCCAATTGATCCACACGTTTGTGGCTTATGGGGAGCTGGCATCAAGTCTGCAAATTACTTTTGAAGCGCTGGTTGGTGATCAACGTCTTACGTTTGAAGAGATCACTACCATGTATTCACAAGTGGAGGCTGTGTTAGGCTCCTGGCCTCTCTATCCTCTTTCAGCAGAGCCTAATGATCTCAATGCCTTAGCCCCATATCATTTTCCGATTGGGGACCGACGCAATGTTCCACCTCTGGAAATACTGACATGGGGACTCACAAACCGGTTAAACTACTGGCAGCTAATACAGCAAGCTTAATAGAACTTTTGGAATCTCTGGTCCAAAGAATTCCTCCACGCGCTTCAGTAGAGACCCAAGTGGACCAGGAAGATATTAGCTTTAGAAGACGATTGACGAATAACTAATCTTGATCCGTAATTAAAATGGCAGGAAGGAAGAATTGAGACCGTGCATCCTGAGAATTACGGTATTATCAGGGTTGTACAAGTTCGTACCCAACAGGGGACGTTAATCCATCCAGTGGTAAGTGTGAGTCCTTTATCAATGTACTTGTTGAGGTGTTATGTTGTATATTTGTCTGTTTTGTTGTTTGTCTTCGTTTTCCACAATGAAAAATTCATTGATTTTTGGTGGGTGTTATGTTTGAAAGTATCCCCCCCCCCCTTGAATTGTTCCTTCTCCCTTCTTCCCTCAAGTCCATAAACGATTGGTTATTGTTTGCGCACACCGTCTTTTGTATATTCATAAGTCAAATAACGCTCTAAAAGGGTCACTTTTAAGAATAATAGTTACATTTTGCCATTATAAGAGAAAAAATATATATTTATATGTTCTAAACCCGCATAGGTGGTCACACAGAATAAATGTTAGGATACTATAGTCTGGTTAACTGATGACAGGGGAAGGTTGGTGTACTGTAATTTCTTTTCTAAATACTTTCCAACTATTCTCATACATACCCCACTATCACAAGTAAAATATTTATAGCCCGGAATGATAATAAAATGCAACGGAAAACTATTAAAGCACCTTCCTAACGCGATTCCACTATAGCTCGGACGCTTCGTGGTCGCAGTCACGTACGAAAGACGGATGTCATGCTATATTATTTCAAAAGTTCTAGGAAATTGGAATCGATACGTCGGAGCACTATCGATATCAAACTTGTCCAGTCATGCACGAGGCAGGGGTACCAAGTCACGCAATGGAATACATGGAAATATATAATGGGCCGAGCACCACGTATACTTTATCCGCGGTTTGAGGAACCCTATGATGATTTAACAGAAATTACTCTAACACTGACTAAATTTCACTACGCAAGCTGATCAAAAAGTCACTACGCAGGGGAGCAGGCAAAGTGATAGACAACAAAGTGGTCGACACGAGAGGACAAAGTGGTAGACAGCAAACTGCAAGACACGAAGAAACGACACGGACCAAGTGATCGACACGAGCTGGACCATGTGATAGACCTAAATAAGACTATGCTAGGTCTAGGTTTTGTCTGACCTCCTAAATAACACTACGCTAGGTGTAAGTATGGTTTTACCTCCTAAATAACACTATGCTAGGTGTATAATACCCTTATTTGCATGGTGGGAGAGTGAAGACCATTTATGAAAAACTACCCTCAGTACACCCGACCGAGATTCTAACCCCGATCTTCCTGTCATCGGCAGTCTAGACTATTGCGAGTGGGATGCCTTAGAACATGCTACCCCTGAAGCGGGTTATATAGAAACAGAACAAGAGGAATGAGGGGTGGTGGGGAGCGAAGAAATGTTCAAAAATGCACCTACCTTTTCAAACGCGTGAGCTACATACTAGTAAAATATTTACACTAGCTTTCTTGACTTGATTTAAAAACAAGTTCACACACTTTAGATTTACAATCTTGCAAAATGACAGTAACATTATTATTTGGTGAACTGTACTCGATTCAACATAGTACATACACAGTATCTAGTAAAATACACCAAATGTAGGCCAATATCCGCATCGAAATAACTTCTGCTCTTTTAAAAACCTTTAGCAATGCTCATATTTAAATAGTAAATTTAAAATAACTTTGTTGAGTATTTTATTTGCCGATATTAATTGCATTTGACAGTTTGTAACAACCATACACTCATACCGTTTGTCACGCGGTCTAATAAGGTTTTAGAGTAGTTTGAACAAGAGTAATCATTCCGACTGAGTGGATTGGGCTGATAGTTACCACCCTTGTGGTTTTTACATCTAACTTTTACACTAATGCGGGATTATTCCATCATAACTTAGCTTCTTATTCTAACCCATTAATAAACCTGGTGCTAACGCAACATCAACAAAATGTTCTTAGCTTCGATGGTTGATGGTCTAAGGCGTCATTCTCAAAATAGACTGGACTGTCAATGACGGGGATATCAGGCTTCAAATCCGGCCGGGTGTACGGAGGGTGATATTTAATTAATGGTTTACATTCTCCCTACATGCAAATGAGAGTACAAATCTTATAATAACAACATTTATTCTTTAATCCATTAGTGCAATTAGATTTTTTTTGTAGCACTGTGTCTTACCACCTGTTCGGGTTATACGCTTATTTACTAATTACATTAATGTGTTGAGAATGAGGAAGATTAAATTTATATATAGTGCACCTGAATTTGCGTGGTGGCAGAGTGGAAAACCTTTTAAGAAAAATCACCCTCACTGTACCGGATGGGAATCGAACCCTGATCATAAGCTACCAACTTAGTTTCTGGCAGTTGCTCTTTTATATAATATTTTATTTCATCTTGTTAGTTCTTAAAGTATGATTTTTACCATTTATAACAAAACGTTTGTCTCCTTTCCTCAGATCCGATAACTCGTTTCATTCAGAGAAACATTCTTTATTTTCAGATACCATATTGTATGTATCAAAACCTATTATTTATTCGAAATGATAACTAAACTAGTGTTAGAAAATATATTTTAAAGAGTGCAATGTGTAAGTAAATTATTAAAATTAAAAACACGATGGTTTAAGTTTATACACATATAAGTGGACCTCACCCTTTTGGGCTAGTTAAATTTTGGGTGTCGGGAGGGCAGCAATTTCTAGGAGGATCTAGACCATCCTTATACCCAACTTTCTAAGCCCATGTTCATAACTTTGTTAGTTTTGAAATAACTTGTCTGTCACTTGAGCCACTCTTAGCTGGATTCATCTCGATGTTTGTCCTCTCGTGTCGACCGCTTAGCTGTCTATCACTTTGTCCTCTTATATGGGAGCTTGACTATCACATGGTCCAACTCGTGTCGATCACATGGTCCATGTCGTTTCTGGGTGTCTAGCAGTTGGTCTTTTTACAGATTTGTTCTCTCGTGTCGACCGCTTGGTTGTCTATCACTTTGTACCCCTATACTTGAGCTTGTCTAGCAGTTGGTCCAAGTCGTGTCGGCCACTTGACCCACCCAGCCTTCCAAATATGTTTTTATAGCTTGTCGAGCAGTTTGTTGTCTAGCAGTTTGTATGGTGCCACTACGCAGTAGTAATATACACACAATATTCAGTTTATTGGCGACAGGACAGTAAAGAGCAATGCATTGAACCTAACTACATGGGATGATATCTTTGAGGCAAATGAATGACTACTGTTGGGTATCAAGGTTGTCATTTTCTGGTTTTCATATGGTGAAATTTTCCCTTAAATATTTAAATACCAGACAAATTTCGCAACGTTGGTTTGTTGAGATTGCCTGTAGCTCTTTATTACCCCAACACATCAGCTTGAGACATGACTGAAAGTAAGGAGACTTGGCAACAGTTAACCGGGTGAGCTGAAAAAATGTATCATTGGTGAAATGTGGGTTTACCCTTTCATAATGATGAAATAACGGCCGAGGACTGGATGTTGTACCTGTCGTAGTTTTAATTAGATTATAAGCCATATGAAGCTACGACAGAACTAGCAAGAAGGTGTTGAAAAAATTATGGCTTGAATAAAAAACTGAGCCAGGCCACAGGCTGGAAACAGTTGATGATATTGATGATGATTATCATGTTTCCTAATAAGTATTATTATAATCTATTTTAAAGTATGGTGACCTGGCGGTCTAGGGGTAAGGTGTCAGACTTCTGTGCTGGCGGCCGGGGTTCAATCCTCGGTCCCGGCACAGATTTATCTGATTACCAAACCCTTCCTTCACCTCTGACAAGACATCTTGTGAATGTGGGGAATGCCAGGCCTCCACCGTGGTTCGGATTCCACGTTAAACTGTGGGTCCTCCATTTCATTTAATTATCACCCAACCATTACACATTAGCGTAAGTGCGTTTAACCCGAACGGGTAGTAAGATGCGGTGCTAATAATAATAATACGTGAAAAGAGAACTAGTAACTTTTCTATTCGTCAGATATGGCTCTTCATATGAAAATTGGATTAAAGCTAATTAAAAATTGGTCTAGAGCTCACAGGTACACACACATACAAAGACAACTGAATACATATTTCCTAAATATTAAGATCTAACAGTATTATTCTGTTTCTGAGACACGGGGTCATGCGAGTACAAGGTCAATCTAGAGGACAATTAACCGGGATATTTGAATTAACTCTCACGTGTAAAAGTATCGAAGAACAGTTTTAAACATTATTCATTTTAGAGCAACCAAATGTGACAGGGGCGGTTCGAGGTAAATATTGCGCCCGGTCGAGATTAATTTATGGCACCCCCTTGTATTACCAGGGGATAGTAGGAGAATTAAAAAAAAAATCCCCAAACCTAACGTAGCCTGGGTGATAGAAAAACAATCTGAAGGGAGGCTCCACAAATGGTTATCATACTTTAAATGTTTCACCGCAAGATTGTGAGAGAACGATAAGGATTACAAAGAAAACAATCAAAACGTGTCTGTTCTTCTCTTTATTTTGTATTATAAAAACACTTTGGTATAATGAACAAATTACGAGATAATTGCAAAAAAAAAAACGTATTAGAGCAAAATTTTTTCAAAATGACAGATGTAAAATAACTTTTTTAAATTGGTATTCTATCCTATGTTATTCACCACAAAAAAAAAACTATGCCAAAATGCCAAATTTCATTTTAATATCAACACTTGAGCGATTGTTGTACTTAGCATTTCACGCCCAGGATGTTTTAGGTTAATTTAGTGTTCTGTTTGGCGCCCCTCCTCGAGCTGGTACGCCGAGAAACCGCCCATTTCACTCCGCCCTTATACCGACCTTGAAAATTCGGATCACTTTAATAATTTTTCATTTTTAAAGATTACCTTTCTACTTTTTATTTATTTATGGTAAAATAGTTTTACTGGTATACAATTTTCGATTCCACTGGTTTTTAAATAATATAAAAGAGAAAACAGCACCAATATGCGAGGTTTGGTTCGAGCTGTATAAACCTAAGTTACGTGTTATCCGTGGTGTGTGGTAGTTACTTAGCCTTGAATAACATAATTAATGTTTGTATACACTCGTGTGTAGTCAAAACCATTTATTTAATTATAGAAAATGTGTTCACTTAGTTTCCGAGTGATAATAATACGCAGCTTTAGAATGACCTATCAATGAGAAATATATTTAAAAATAGTTTCAATTCTACCACACATTTAAGTACCCTTGGAGCCTTCATTGATCAATCAACCATTGCTTAAGTCTCGCGCACCAATCGAACTACTAATCCCATCCTGGTGGCAGCAGTCTGAACTATTTTATTCACAGCTTTTTTGGACAGGGAGTAGTCGTCACATTTTGCCTCAAGGGCCTCAGATGGATGAGTTTAAATTATTTTACATTTAATTTAATTACAATTCAATTTGAAATTGACAGCAAATAGAAGTATAGCATTTAACTGATTTTCATGTGACGTTGAAATATATCATACCATGCTATGATACAATAAAATATTACTGACCTTAAATATTTTATGATGCAATGCTATTTCCGGCATATTTATTAATATAATTATTACGATTGCTTTTTGAGTATTTTAAGATGGCCTCGGTGGTATTCTCGCTCACCTCACGACCCGATGTAGGTGAATTCAAACCCCGCCGGAGTCAACGGATTTTTCTTGAGCGATTAAAATCTGAGCACAATTTTCTTCGGAGGGGAAGTAATAATATAATAATAATAATATTTTAGCACCACGTCTTACTACCCGTTCGGGTTATACGCTTTTAAGTACTAATTACTCTAATGGATTAGGAATTGGGAAGGTTGTATTAGAGGAAGTGAACCCGCATTTGCGTGGAGGGAGAGTGGACAACCATTTAGGAAAAACCACCCTCAGTTCACCCGACCGAGATTCGAACCTCGATCTCCCCGTCCTCAGCAGTCGAGATCAACACGACAAGCGCGTTAGCCAACTACGCCACCGAGGCGGGTCGGAGGGGAAGTAAAGCCGTCGCTCGGTCCCATGTCGATTATGGCATGTAAAAGAAACCTGGAACGTATGTGAAAATACCTTCCTCGGCAAAATTGGTAGGCTCTTTCACTCTCGCTTATAGAAACTATCGTGTGCCGATATAATCAGTCGGTTCGGAAAATGCACGTTAAATACCGCAAATAAATTAAATGGAAGAATATAGTATTATACTCATAGATAACACTATTCCAAACGCTCCTACTTCTACGTGGTCAATTTTTATTAGTTAATTATATATTATACGCACTATACCAATAAATATCGAAAATGGCAAGTTGGTTCTGAGCCTGCTCATTCGAGATTCGTTTCCTTACCTTTATGCTTAAAAGTTCGTGGTTTTTCTAACTTTATTTGTGTATTACGCTTTTTTAATATCTTAACTTTACGAATATATTAGGCATTATATATAAATATGCATATATATGTATAAACTAATTATAAAGTTTAAATAGGCACAGAGAAATAATGAAACAATTAAACTAATATTATTTTTGTATTTAATTTAATTTGGAGTATTTAGTGCACACTTTCTAAACCGACTGATTATAGTACAAGACTTAAGAACTGTCTTATTAACACCCAGTTTACCAGTTATAGATTAATTATTATTATTATTATTATTATTACCGCGTCTTACTACCCGTTCGGGTTATACGCACTTAAGCAAATGTGTAATTATTATTATTATTAGCACCGCGTCTTACTACCCGTTCGGGTTATACGCACTTACGCTAATGTGTAATGGTAGGGTGATTGTGAGATGAAATGGAGGACCTACAGTTTAACGTGGAATCCGAACCACGGTGGAGGCCTGGCATTCCCCACATTCACAAGATGTCTTGTCAGAGGTGAAGGAAGGGTTTGGTGATCAGGGCCAATATAGATTAATAATCACTGTGAAAGAGAAAGTCCCAATTTTTACAAAAGTAAATTTTTCGACTATACCGTGGAATGAAATTGTGGAACTTTAAATAAATAAAAAGCCAGGCATGCTACCGAATAAGTTAGGGTGTTAACCGTTACTATTTTAAATAGTAAAAGGTATTTACATTGGAAGAGATACTCGACTAAGGCTTGGAATCTGAGCTGTTCCAGTCTTACCTCCAAAATGAATGCTCAAAGAAGGATGGAAGGGGACGCGAGAAAAGACCAGTTATTATTGCAGTTTTTATACCGAAAACATATTATGGGTAAAATATTGCTCTATTGGAAACATAGAGTTTAAATTTCTTCACATGATGACCAAAACAGTTCTTGAATATCTGTCCAAGGGTGTCTGGAATTTAATGACAGATTTTCCTCTTAATTTAAAAAAGTTTCTCATCTAATGCCGCTAAGATCAGAAGAGATATTCAACAGCTGTTGATATCACCATGTGAAGAAAATTAAACTCTCTGCTTGTAATGGGGGAAATATTTTACTTATTCTGGCAAAAAAAAAAGTTTTGATATAAAACCTGCAAAAACACTGCCCTTATCTCGCGTTCACCCCCCCCCCCCCCTAAAGTCGGGGCCCCAAGTGAATTATCTCCCAGC